>PVLD010010353.1:10424-71330 GCA_004027595.1 Dinomys branickii
AAAAAAAAAAAAAAAAAAAAAAGGTAAGGCGTCTGAGCCTGTTTGTAGCTATGTGTTCATCTTCTAATCTGTTCCACTGATCTTCAGGTCTGTGTTTTTGCCAGTAGCATGATGATTTTATCACAGTAGCTTTGTAGTATAATTTCAAGTCAGAAATTGTGATGCCTCCTGCCTTTCCTTTGTTTTCCAGGATTGCTTTTGCAGAATTTTAAATTTTTAACTTCAGCTTTTTGCACAGATCAGAATGACATTTAAAAAATCAATTAAAACTTTATTGGAAATTCATTAAGTTAGCTTTCTGCTAATGATTTCATTATGAAACCTGACAGTCACTAGCAGAGCCTTTCTTGTCAACTTCTCACATTTTACTTCAAAAATTCATCTGTCTTTTTTGTTTCACTACCTCGTTTCTAGTTTGGAAGTAAATGGGTGTGTAACTTCTAACTTTGATCCCTCAGTCAGAGAAGCTGTGTATGCTAAGTATGTGCTCTGCCAAGGTCTTTTGTACCCGAGGCCTAGGGTCACAGGGTATATGGATATAGGACACTTAATACTCCTGCAGAGCAGTTCCATGGTTCATAGTTATTTTCTAGTAGATCACTGTGTCATTGTATATAAAGTATATACAACAGGCAAAGTGGCACATACGTGTTTATTGTACTTTAAAGAGTAGGGGAAGAAGAGAGTTGTGATTCTGTTATGCATTTCCATTAGCATACTCTGCATCTACCTCCTGTTGAGGAAACATAAAAAGAAGATAGGTGTTTAGTTTTATGTAAATTGAGTTAGTTCCAGTTCAACCTTATTATTAAAAAATTGATATAAAATATGAATATATTTATTATACCATAGAAATACACTTACCTAGTTACTTCTGAACTTCTGAACAGTCTCTCATTTTAATGAGGACTCATTCCCACCCTTTGCTCCTTTTTCTCCTGGCTACTATTTTCACTCTCCTCGCTGAAACCAAAGTTTTGAAAAACTTGGATAGTGGATATTTTATCTCATTTCCTCACTTTCCCCTCAACCTTTCAAGCTACACTAATTTTGGCTTCTGCTTCCCCTGTTGGCATTATAGTAGTAGTAAAGTAACCCTGACCTTCATTTTTCTAAATCCAATTAGTATTTTTAGTTTTTTTCTATTTTGCTAGCCTTCTTTCCTTAATAATATTATAAATCCTAGTCAGCATTAAAATATAATGTCACAAGCAAAATTACATGAATTGATCAAAATATAGTAAATACTTATTAATCTTCCTCAGAATGCTCCTTTTTGCTTCAAACACATCCCATCGTCTTGCCACTTTCGGAAGCAGTTCTGAAAGTCCTTTTAAGTATTGTCTTTATAAGGTATGATAAAAAATATAGTGACTGTTACTCTTGAGTGCCATCTCGTAGAAAGGCAGAGGCTTATTAAAAAAATACCGTGTGTTCTCTTTCACCTTATTCACCAGATTTGGCATGGTGTACAACTTCCGTCTCTTCCCTAAAGTCAAATTGACCATGGAAAATAAACATTTTGAATCCATACAGGACACAGAGGAAGCCAGAAGAAGACTTTCAGAATGGCTTCAGCAAATGGCAAGAACAGTCGGATATTTTCAAAGCACTAGCATTTTGAGGGGAATTTATGGAACTGTGTGTTTTACTGTAATAATTTTTTAAATTTAAGTATTCACTGTATTTATCCATCACACTGCATACATTACATTCTTTTCATTAAGAACCTTGTTAACACAAGGACTTGAAAGGAAAAGAATCAGCACAATGAAACTGGTGATATAACATGAAGTGGTAACTTGTTTAATAAACTATTACATCTAAATACAACTAATTTGGATTCCCTTACCACATCAATAATCTCAGCCAGCTCATCTAACTTTGTGAAGGCACAACTTATAAGACTAGAGACTTAATATAAAGATTATATATGATGCATCTACCATGGACATAATAATCATTCAGTATGTTTTTAGGTTAAACCAAAACTCTAACTCTAAACTGAGGACTTAAATGCAGATTAAATATCTAGACCAACATTTCTCTCCCTTGACAATTAAACATGTATATGATTTTCATTTTAATTTTTAAATATCATGGGAAGTCAGTGGGTTCACTGTTTGGAATTTAACTATGAGAAGTTTTTTTGCAGTATTTTGGCCAGACATATTACTATTTATAGTTCATATTTGAAATTTTCTTGCAAAATGGCTAAATTTGGCATTTGTAAACTTCATGTCAGAGCAGTTTATTGAATGGAACAATTAAGTGAAAAGTCTTGATCAAAACTTTTAAATAGTAAATGTTCTAGTGTGGAAATCTTACTTGGTAAGTGATCCATGTTTTGAATCTTTGTGACTTACTTGGATTTGGACTCAATTTGCAAATTAATCTCAGACCAAAGCTACACTCTTAACTTGCTGAAGTTCCTTATTTGGGAGAAAGTTTTGGGATAAACTATTTTAATGAGTCCTACACAGACAGTTCACAGTCACACTTGATAAATAGCTGCCAATATTTGATTGTTTGCCTCTACGCTGTATTGCTGTTCACAAATCGGGTGCTTGGCTTGCCCTGGATCTTTTTCCCAGAATAAAATGGTACAGTTTATGTATTTTGAAGTATGAAAAAATGTGATTAGATGCAGCAAAGATGGTGAAACACTAGAAAAATGCTATCACAGGAGGATGTGAAATCTCTGACCAGTTAGCACTGGTAATGGCTATAGAACAGACTTATAAAATAGTTTTAGAAACTCACCTAGAGACTGAGAATGTAGTTCAGTGGTACAGTGTTGGGCAGGGGGAGGCCCTGGGCATGTTTCTCAGCACCACAAAAAAGAAAAAAAGCATCTTTCCTAAGATATGAGTGTATGGGGGACGATCTCTTAGGATGCTGCTAGATTTTGATTTTCTAGTGTTCCCAGCATATTGTATAAGAATTTCACAATATGTAGAGAGAATGGGAATATTTGTAGTTCAAAGCCATTTATCTTTAAGGAAACATATCTTTGTCACTCAAGACAGTGTGGAATAACACTAAGAAAAATTACATGCTTTGTAATCCTTAGGGAAATATGCCTCCTTCAGTAGAGGACTTGTCCTCAAAATTATGCAGATACTGCAGTAGTGATGATTTGTTTAATGTAGTTGGGCCCAAGCCCTGAACTGATGAGTTGAAACAGATGTGTAATGGTAGTATTATTCTGTGTACCAAGGAGAATTGTATTACTTGTATTACAATATGCAGTCTATCGCCTCATCAGCCTGTTGCTGCCTCTGTGACTAGGTTTCTTAAAGCTCGGGGATGCAGAGAGCTGTGACTGTGGAGCAGAACAGACAAGAGAGAGAAAGAGAAGCTTTAGCTGCTTGGGAGATTGCAAGGCAACAACCATTGCATTCTCTCTTGAGCCTTGAAAATCAAGGAAGAGAGTTCTAGCCTTTAGAAGGAAGGCTAGCACGTAAAGGTCTGATTTCGAAAGCTTCTAATGACGCAATTAAAGTTTGGTGTTCCTCGGCTTCGGTGAAGTGTTTGGGAACCTCAAAGTTCCTCTGAAAGTGACAAATAAAAATCCTGCCCTTGACATTGCTGGGTTGTAGGAATTGATTACATGTTCTATTAACCACATAATGTGTGACAGAACTGAACAAAACTACAGAATTCAACAACACAAAACCCCTTGAATATGAAAGAGTCAATCTTGACCAAAGTATAGCAGGATTCCCCCAAAAGGCACCATGTGTGAACTAGTCTCCCACAAATAGTACTAGTGACTCTCTCTATCGATATCTGTGCTAATGACATACTGTATTACAGAGTGTCCATGAGAAAAGGGATACACTCGGTTCTCTGGTAACAGACAGATATCTCTCTCTGGCCAGCAACCGGCCAGACCAGTGTGTCACTTGCTACTCACAGGCTTGTGTTACTGAGATTTTGAATGGTAGCTCTTCTTTTTAACTGACTCTTAATTTTGATTGTGGGTAGACTGTATTATAATAACTTTAAATTAATATTTCACTCTAGTATTTTAAAATTAGAAAAATAAGATAGTGGCTTTGTTTAAGAACAGGAAAAATTACATTTAAGGCTTTCATTTTAATTGATTAAAATGAACTCAGCAAAATGTTTAAATTTAGACTCCACTAATTACTAGAGTCTCAACAAAGATTTCCAGGAAAAGCTATGTCAGGCAGAAAAACTGGCCTTATTACTAATCTTGCCAAAAAGGGAGGGCACCTTAAAAAACATGACAGCCAGGTGTGATGGTACACAGCTATAATTCCACTACTCAGAAGGCTGAGGTATGAGGATTACCTGGAGTTTGAGGCCAGCCTGGGCTATATGGTGAGTTCAAGGCCCACATGCACTACATAGTTGAGACCCTGTCTCAAAAACAAAACAAAAATCTCACAACACTTGACACAGAGTTATAGGGCAGGTTTCATAGGATTAAGATTAGGATTAGAACATGGGCCTTCAAAAGTCAAGGAATGAGTAGGAATTGAGTAAAAATGGATAAATGGCCACTTTCAGTAGGTGTGCAGGTTGGCCAGTGACACAGAGCAGGGATTTTCAAGTGAGTTGTTGACAGGAACATCTAAAATCTTGTCTTTCAAGAGTAGGTAGAGCTGATTCTTGCCTGTTTTGTAGGATTGGTAAATTTTAATTTCTCAGTGTATGTTTAGTTTTTAATTTTTCTTAATTTCATATAATTAAACTGGACTTACAAGATATTTTGGCTAGCCATATTTTGTAGTTCATTTTTATATTGAATAAACAAAAAGGCAGAAATTTAGAATTTTTTAGCTTGTTAGAATTTTAAAATGCAAAATGTATATAGGCACAAATGGATATCTATATTCTTTGCCTATTTCTTATGCAAATAAGAAATTTTGTATTTTTTTTAATTGACAACACTTGAACTTAACCAAAGTATAGTAAGAAAGAGGAAAACTTTTTTACTTATATAAATTTTATTTACTTCTGTCTTTTCTACTGTGGTCTGCTTGGTATATTCAAAATCATCCTGCACAGCGTGGCCTCCTCAGTGCTTTAAGCAGAGGTTGCTGTGGAGGTCATTGTACTTAGAGCTCTGGTTAGAATATGCCATGGTCAAGATTAACAGTCTGCCCTTGGGACTGTTCTGTTGAGAAATAGTACATGCATAAAACACAGCAACATTATTACCTGCATGTGATTATGTACATATCTATATATGCATTTTGGGGGAGAAATATTTTCCAAGATATAAAAAGGTTTTTTAGCAGCTATAGCCTTAATATTAATGAGCAGCTGAATTACTCGAGACCTACTTTAATTTAGTATGAAAAATTATATTAAATAAACCATGTTACAGGCTCAATTACGGGTCTGCCACATTAAAGGAGAAAGGAAAATCTGTTTTCCATCACTGATGTTAGAACACAAAACAGATCTACGTAGTTCTTAGTTATCCTACAGTGTGTTAATCAGATACAAGGTGTGACGGAAGCCAGTGACAAAGTTTTCCTGATAGTGAACAGACTCTGATAATAGGCTGGTTAAGACTTTATAATGTTTGAGGGTTAAGTAGTAAACAAAATGATGTAGGACTTCAAAAAGGATGACATATTTCCATGTAAAATCAAACCAGAAGTCTTTCGTGACACCTTACAATTTATGGAAACTAAGTGCTTTTGCTTTAGATCATAATGTCAGGAGCTGAGAAGAAAGGAAAAAGAAGACAAAGTGTTTTCCTTTAAATACAGGACAAAGTCAGAATCAAAGCCAGGACACAGAGATACAATCCTTGTGAAAAGAATTGTTTCAGGAGTGGAAGAAAAAACAGCCAGATCCCAAGAATATTTCCACAGCAGCTTGATAGATTTTAATGGGTTATCTTAACAGTGATTGAACCATGATATCCCTGATTGTCATATTTCTTTCCTGATAATAAGGCACAGGGTAGGAATTATGGGAGACCGTAGAGTTGGGGGCAGGGTATTAGAAGAAATTAATTTTCAGATGTTAAATTTGTTAAAATTTTGACACAATAGAGCTTTTGAGTTGCTATTTAACTTCTAAAACAACTCGTATGCTACCAACATTTTTCAGTTTGGGGACATAGTCATTTCAACAATTTTATTAAGAAATAGCTTTTTACTTGCAAAATAACGTGTTATTCTAATTATAGGCTTTCACTTATAAAGCTTAAGTCCTGGATTTTATTTTGCAAATGAGTCTGAACTCAAAGATATTAAAATACCTTTATAAAGTTGCATACTTCACTCAGTAGAAAAGCTAGAACTGGAAACCAAGTCTTCTAACTCCAAAGTCAGTGTACTGTATATTATCCAGGCCATAATAGATGTAAATTCAGATTCTGCAATACAAGAAAACTATGATTTTACCATGGCTCTTAAACTATATTCTTAGAGATTCCCGAAGTATACATGGAAGGTAACCCGGGGTTTCCAGAATGCTTGGTTGACATATGGTGAAACTTTGATTTGGTTTTCACTGAAATAAAAGAGGGAAAATAAATGGGAAAAAAGTTATATGTTTTTAGGGGGAGGAGAGATGAAGTGTAAAATTTACTGTGTTTATTTTGGCAAAGTATATTTTTGTTTTAAGATTCTCACATTTTTAGTCTTAAAATATTTTATTTTTTAAAAATAGCAACAGTAGTTATCAAATTATTTAATACCTTTGCCTAAATTATGCCTTTGAGCATTTTCTAAGGGTTAAAACTCTTGTGACTGCTTAGTCTATTGTGTACTGCACTTGCTAAATAGAATTTCAACAGCCATAAGTTAAAATTTTGATTTTTAATAAATGTCGTAAATTTTTCCAGAAACACAAAATCAGAGTGGTCAGCATCATATAGCAAATATTACTATCTAATTTGATCATAATATTTACTACCAATGAATAAGACAAAAATATTTAAGTGAATATTGTGTTAATATTTTTCATTTTAAGATTTAAAAATGCTTTATATGGTAAACATTTAAAAATCTGAAGCTATATTCCACAATTAGAACAAACTGTTATGACACCAATACAGTATCTCAATAATGTTTTAATTTTAGCCTCTAAATGTGTGTGTGTGTGTGTGTGTGTGTGTGTGTGTGTGTGTGTGTGTGTGTATGCATACATGTAAGTGTGTGCATGTGCGTGATGGCTCACACCTGTAATCCCAGCACTCAAGAGGCTGAAGCAGAAGGATCACTGCAAGTTTTAGCTTGAACTACATAGGAGACCCTGTCTCAAAAAATAAAAGTGTATGTGTATTTTTTCAAAGCTGGCAATTAATATTGGAATGTAGATTATTTTAAAACTGCTAGGATATATGGTGATTTATGATGATTTGACCCAAATAAAGGTTTTATAAGTATTTTCTAATTTCAATAGTGAAAACGTAACTTTTAGAATTATAAAAATCCAAACAGTATTTTCACAATGTCATAAGTTTAAGATTTTTAGAAGAAGAAGCTTCAAGGTCTTGATGCTATTCAATCAAAGTTTTAGCCATCTTACTCTGTGACCCATAACAAAGAACCATATGTGCCTATGAAAGCTCAGAGGCACCTCTTAGGAAAACCCTGCTTGGCACTCACTGCAATGTATTCATTGTAGTAGGAGCCCTTAAATGTTGCTGGATCTTCTGTAAGACACAGTTGCGAGTATAGTAAGTGTAGTATAGCAACATATAGTAAGTATAGTATACTAACACAGTCTGTCTGGTATAGAACAACATTTCGTCATTTCCTGAGGTGAGAAAACTGTAATGTTTTCATTGTAATCCTCTAAGGAATAATGCACTTCGTAATCATTATTTCTGATGTAGAAATTAAACCTATTGTTTTATCATGCAGTTACTTTAATCATTAAAATAAAATTCTTTTTAAAGGACAAATGATAGTACAACAATATTATTGCTGTATACTTTTTGGCCTTGTAATGTCTTGCACTCTGAATTAACTACTTTGGTCTACGGCCATGCCACCCTGAATGTGCCCGATCTCGTCTGAATTAACTACTTTGAAGATGATAATATACGGTATAATAATGTAGAAATGTGTAATTGTTCTTTTAATGTATATTGTTATTTTATTATTTGATTATGAAATTTTGGGGTTTTTTCATAAAAAGTAAATACACTGGTTCCATAGAATAATTCCATCATAATCTGATAAAATAAAGGAAATCTTTTAAAGCAATGCATAAGGGTGCTCTTGTTGGGCTGGGGATATAGCTCAGTGTAATAAGTGCCTGCTTGGCAAGCACAAGGTCCTGAGTTCAATCCCCAGTACCGCCAAAAAAAAAAAAAAAGGGTGCTCTTGTTATATGTGGTGGTAGGTTCTGTCCAACTCTCAGTGTCTTAGAGTTTTGTCAAGAACATGTCAAAAGTTAGGTATGGACACTCAGGGTTGTATTGCTTTCTGTGCTTGGACTTTTGTCAAATAAGCTCTTTTGAAAAGAAAAATCTTACATATGTAAATTCATTATAAAAACATTATTGTGAGCTCATAAGGTAATAAAGTTGAGTTGCTAAGCAGTCTGTTTCTGAAGAAACATCTTTGTTACACTTTTCTACATTAAATATGAAAATATTTAGGGAGGGATAAGATAACTCATAGCCAAATGTGGTAGCCCATAATCCCAGCACTCGGGAAACTGAGGCAGGAGTGTCCCCACAAGTTTGAGGCCAGCCTGGCCTATATAATGAGTTCAAAATTTTCTTTATACAGAGCATTACTTACTAGGCTAAATACATGGTATACATATGTAGCGTAAGAATTTATTTTTTTACCTTCATTGGTAGCATTTCACAGAAGTTATTGGGAGGCAAGTTTTAATCTTTTTTTTTAAGTAGTACTAGGAATTGAACCCAAGGCCTTTGTGCTGAGTCATATGCCCAGTTCTGTTTTATTTTTGAGCAAGGTGTTGCTAAATTGCCCAGGCTGGGCTTGAACTTGCCATCCTCCTGCTGCAGCCTCCCAGTAGCTAGAATTACAGATATGTACCATCATACTTGGCTACAAGTTTTACTCACTGGAAGAACAAACCTCATATTTTATATGCTTTGGGCATTTGACTGAATTTTAATACTATTTTTATACTAGGAAATCATATGCTTGGGACTTAAGTTGTAACAGAATTATTTGATCATATACTTTTCTGTCATTTTCCCTGAATCTTTTTATTCAGATAATTCAGATTTTTAATTTTTGTGCCAACATGAATAGTTTTATACTTCTTGCCAATTAAACAAGCTAATATTCTTAAAACAAGCAAAATACAGTAAAATTATTACCAGTCATCATGTACATTAGGATTTCTGACATTTTAAGACATTCTTGGAGTTTGGGTAACCTGTGACTCACTCATCTTTTAGAAAAAAAGGATTTTCAGTTTCTTCTTCAAAATACCATTTTGCTTTTTGTTTTTCCATTAAATGTTTTAACTTAATAGTTATAATTTAATCATAAGGAGAAGTGATCATACTTTTGTGAATAGTCTGACAAAATTCATCTCCTAGAAATTAAGACTAAATGGTGGCTGCGGGGGAGGTGAATGGTAGGGGAATTTGTGTTCAATGAGAGCTAAGAGTAAGTTCGGGTGTACTGATCCATAGTAAGATTACTATAGGTAACAGTAAGATATTGCATATTTCAAAAAGGTAGGAGAAAGAAGTGTCACCATAAAGAAATGGTGTTCAAGGAGATATGTGTAACGGTTTTTACAATACATATGCATATCAAAATATTCAGTACCCCATAAATGGGTACAATTTTATGTTTCTGTTAATAGAAATTTTTGAAAAATAAAGTTCCTATAGCCCAGGGAGAAAGTAGAGAGATAAGGAACTGCTGTAGTATAGTAATTGGCCCATTTGTCCTTCAAAAAAATTCACCAAGAACTTTCTCTGTGACAAGTGTTATCAATATACTTGCTGGTGAATAAGTCATAGTTGCTTCTCAGGGGTTCATGGTCAAAACAAGAATAGACACTTAAAGAAAATAGTTTTATAATTAAGAGATCATTATTTTGTGGTTGAAACAAAATCAGATGCTATTTATTTTCTGTATTAAACCAATTAAGCGGTGTCTTTAATTATGCTTCTCCTCCCTCAATGTTATCTAAACTAAAAAATATATCAAGAGGTCATGTTAGTGTTCTCTGTGAACCAAATGAAGGCTCTCAAAATTCTCTCTGTGAAACTATTGCTACCTAAGTACAGTAAGTGAATTTGTACTGTATACTTACAGTTAACTGTTTGTGTCTAATAGGAATATGATGATGAATGGGCAAAGAAAATTCAGAGGGAAAAGTTTTGCTGGCATAACTCTCAGTGGCTGGAGATGGTAGAGAGTCGTCAGATGGATGAGAGCGAGCAGTACTTGTATGGTGATGATCGCGTTGAGCCGTATATCCATGAAGGAGATATTCTAGAAAGACCTGACCTTTTCTACAGCCCAGGTAAGGTGATAACCCAGCAAAAATTTGCCTTTGTGCTGTGTAGGAATTTTGGCCTCCCAACCTTGCACATTCTCAAACTTTCTAAGCACTTCTCTAGTGTACAAATAGGTTTCTGCTAATAATTTCAAATGTAATATCTGTACACATCAACAACATGTATTAATTCACCAGTATTTTTTCCAAGTTAGCCTTTAATGTGATCTCCATTAGAAAGTATATAGCCAGGAAAATGAATTGCTCTAGTTTCGTACTTTTTAGGATGTGTCATTTCAGTGACTATCTTCAAGATTTCTGCTTTGTTATCCTATGTTTTTAAATTAACAGTATAATTTTGCCTTAGTTTCATACTACTAACTATTTGGTGACTTTGGAAAGATTTAGATACCTGGTAGGAATAGTTTTTTCCTTCTAAATTCTCCAGATGTTTTCAAGGTAAAATTTAGTGTGTATGTATATTATGACTTGATTATGCCATATCACCCTTTTTAATAAATTAATTTGGCACACATATTGGTAAATTTTATATATTTTGACTTGTACTATTTTGTTCTGTTGCCTATATAAATTATTCTATTGAAGTCTCTTGGTTTAGAAAGGAAAGAAAAGGATTTTTAATGAAAATTTGTGGAAGGTTCTGAATAAAAGGCATTAAGGCTGGGGTTATAGCTCATTAGTAGAGTACTTACCTACTGTATGTGAGGCCCTGAGTTCGATCCCCAGCACCACAGAAAAAAAGAGCATTAAGTTATATCTGAAATGGCTCACCCTTTCTTTTTCCTACCATATATTTATTAGTCTTACTATGTTTAAGTGTTTTACATGTATTACCTCATTTTGTCAGAACAATTTGTGTGTGATCAATGGTTGATTATATGTTATCACATAAAATCACTAATTAGCATCTTTTCTGATCAACAAAACTATTCACATTTTCATATGTTCTCATAATTCTAAATTGTGCAAATTTACCATAAATGCATACTTTTGTGTTTGATATAGGTGCTTAAATCCTGGAAAGTTCATACTTTACTTTGAAAATTGAATATATTTCATCCTAACTGAACTTTACAGTAGTTATGAAATTCTGCTTTGTGTTTCAAAACAGCTGGAATAAATCATTAATTTCAGCCAACCAGAATTTCTTAGTTTGGTAATGGCAAGCAGCTGTTCCTTACATATTTAGTATTCATGAAGTAAAATGATGTAAAATATATATGATGTGGATTTTTTGTTGGTAGATATCAAAATAGTCTTAGAATCAACTTTCTTACTCTGAAGATTGAAGTACCTGTCAATAGGAATCAATAACCAGTTTCCAAAACTGAGTAAAACTGTTAACCACATCAACTAATAGTTTCAAGTTTGTTGTTTAAAAATCTTTCAAAAATTTATTTGTATTAAAGTTATTAGCATGTTTCTAAATTTAATTCATTTAAATTAACCTCTTAAGTGAAAATTACATTTTTCTGAGTTGCTTTAAAGTATGTTGTTATACTTCTTTTGAAAAAACTAAATTATATTTTTATATACCCCAATTTAGAAAATAGCAGTAACTGATGGAAAAGTAAATTTAAATATGTGAGTGGTGAAATATGACTAGATAGTCTCATGTTTTTTAGAATATGATAAACATATTTAACAGCAGGAATTTCATTCTACAGAGTTTGTAGATTGCTTTCTCATAGCAGCTGTCTATATTTTTTAGCTTATAAATTATTTTACTTTGTCAATTTCTATGAAATGAAAATTTCATTTCATCTATGAAAATTGCGTAGATATGTTTCTGAATCTCCACGAGGTACACTTTTTAATGTATCTCATGGAGATCTAGACAATATGAGCCCCTTTTTGTGTTGTGTTCAATCGCAGCCTAGAACTATCAGATGAATTTGTAATCACTACGTATTAATTTGAACGCTTGTGTCATTGCTTTATGCTTCCGGGCCTCTTTCAAACTTCAGGCCACTTGCAATGAAAAGGGCCTTCGTCACTTCAGCCACAGAGATTAAACTAAGTGACTTACGATTCTCTGAATCTTATCCTTTGTTTTAAAATAAAATGGCATTTTCTCACTTCCTAGTTATCAGTATTATCTTCAGATGTGTAAAACTATTAAATATCAGTCAAAATATATGTTACTCCTTTGCTGGGGTTTTTTGTTTTGTTTTGATTTGGGTTTTTTGTCATTTTATTTTTTTAAGAAGAATAGTAATATTATGGAACTAGCACCTCCATTACAGTACTGTTTCCTTAGAGCCTGAAATCATTATGATTGTAGCCATTGATTAATTTTTCTTTAACATGAAAATAAAGTTGTTTACTTTGGTACTTTTTACCCATACAGAAAGTATAATTTATATAGTACTATTACTGCTGCACATTTTTAAGTGACTTTTCTCCTTTTTATTGTTCATCATCAATTTTGAGAACTCTTCTTCATATGTGAAAATATTCCTGGAATATGCAACTTAAAATGATTTTTTTCTGTCTCAATAGCATTTAAAAACCATAGTTTATAAAAGCTTCTTTCAGTAACGGTATGTAAGAAGATACAGAGTTTGTGTTTTACAGTGTTTATAAGGTAGCTTTTTTAACTGGCTTGCAGAATGCTGAAGGTTAATAGATTAGCGCTGCTCTCGTCATGTCTAGTATATGCTCCATTTGTGTATAACCATCGTTAGGATTGCTTGGAGCCCCCCAGAAAGGTATGCTACATAACTATGACGTGTAATATTCTATGACTGAAAAGTTCCATAGAATTTAATAACCTAAATACGAAACTGTACAGCCTACAGTGCTGTGCTATTTTTCATCTCTGTTTTCTGTTTGTTCTCTGGCCATGAAATTCCTTGGTTCCTTCTTGCTCTTTGAAGCAACAAAGAGCTTAAGGAGGACACTCCTCGCTTGATCTGAATTTTATAATCAAGAAAATATGATTCTTTTTTAGTACTTCCCTAAAATAAATAATGTTGCTTGTACGGTGCGGAGATTTGAGATGAGACTTTCATGAACCTTTTATACCTCATTCTAGTGAAGGCAGAGTTCTCACTATGTCAGAGCTGCCGCCTTCTGTGAAGCCATAAAGAGCATTATAGAAACTACAGTTTATTTAAAATCAACTGCACTGCCTAAGATTACTACTAGTGAATTTAAGAAGTACACATTTACTCTTTCTTCTTTACCTAATATTTAAATTATGTTATTTTTAAATCAGTTGCATTGTATGTATATAAGATTTCTGGCTGAACTTTTCAATTTAAGAATTTTTAGTTTGAATTCAATTTGCAGTCCTCACTCTGCTTATCCCCATGCTGCCATTGTTCCTTGTGAAGATGGGGGCTGGGGGGCCTGAATCAAAGATAAAATTTTGAGAATTTGATCAGTTTTTAATAAAATTTCTTTTAGTATGCCTCACTTTACTAGGTCATATTTTTAAATACAAACTCATATGTGAGTATCTGTACATTTTGTTGTAGTTAGTGTATCTGAAACTTGATATTCCTGAGTGCTGAAGGGTCTGTGCATGGCATGCTGAACTTCTTGCCTTCTTTCTGAAAGGCTGGCACATTTTATTGTCGTGTTTTACTTAGCTTTTTGTCTTCAACATTGGCAGGTTTCTTAAGCCCTAATCCTCAATTATTTCATTTTAATTTAATAGAATAACTTGCTGATATTTTCAAACCTAACCTTACTGATTTTGACCACATTTTCACAAATTTATTATACATATAGAATTTATTGAAAGAAATTTTTTCACTTTTTTATGTTCAATCTGCTATGATATTTTTTTATCTATTCTGTGTTTAGCTGGTCTCTAGATTTATAGAATCTCTTCTAGTGTACACTAAAACTGAACTAAATATCACTGACGCTTTCAGTGGAAACTCTAAAATACTAAAGTATTTTAAATTTAATAAACCAATAAGACAAATATTAAAGGAATCCACAAATAATACAAAAATTGAATAGTAATTCAAGTAATTAATGAACGGTGTATCACAAATGGGTGTGTGTACCGAGCAGGGTGTGTAGGAGCCCCCAGAAATACTAGTTACTTCATGTAATTATTTGCCCACTCCATTACTTAGCTTTACCATTTACTTGATTTCACCATTCATAGATTTTATTAAAATTCTACATCTTTCAAGACCCAAATCAATTACAGCTCTGCCTCCCCTTTCCAAATAGGCTTTTCTGACCCCTATAGAATACAGTAATCCCCCAGAGCTTCTATTGCCTTCACCATCATTTAGTACATATATATATCCACTCAATGTAAATTATTTTATTGTTACCTTAAGAAGCTAAAAACTTTAAAAACAGACGTGTGTTATAAGTCGTCAAAGCCACCCAACTAGTTATTATAAAAGCCATATGCTACAATATCTGCTCCATGATAGGACATCTTGTAAACCATCATTTTTCCCCATTCTATTTTTAGTTTATTGATAATTCCATTAAAAATATGTTTTCTAGCTATTGACATTAGTTTACGTGTGTGTGTTAACATTTGGGATTTAAATTGTCAAGCACTGTTCATTTAGAAATTTACTTATGTGATATATCTATTTCCCTAACCGTGGTAAACAAGCCTGGTATGGAATGCATAATATACTGCAGAGCAGTGATAGTGACCCTTTTGTTTGCCACCACTGCCCTAAAGGTTTTGTTTTTTTTGTTTTTTTGTTTTTGTTTTTTTGGTACTGGGAATCGAACTCCTGATCTCACACTTAACCAGGCAGGCGCTTATGCTACTGAGCCGTATTCGCGGCCCTTGCCCTAAAGTGTTGCTCCTTATTCACATTATGCTATTCATGCCTTTTGCCTCTATTCATGCTCTTTCTTTTTTAGCCTGGCCCATGGTTACTGTCTCCTCACCACCTCACCTCACCTCACCTCCTTACCTTTTTTTCCTTTTCCACAGGAAAGGAAAAGGACACTGTCTTTGCCATCTTTGTTGTAGCATTATACGGCACATAGTAGATGCCTAATAAATGTTGAATTCTTGTGCTGAATTGTTGTCAACAAAACACTTTAGTATATATGGCCCTCTAGGAATACTTCCACAGAAAACATGTCATGCCAGCATTTTTCTTTCCAGATTAAATGTACAGATTATTTTCTTACTGTTAAGGTTTTCTTTCTTATTCATACGAGAATAACTTCTATGTGTTGCTTGATAGGTAGTTTTTTATTCTCCACAAAGGTTTCACCTTGTTACCATTTTCCTTCTTACTAGATGGATTAATTGCCACTGAAGGAGCCATAAGTCCAGATTTCTTCAGTGATTATCACCTTCAGAACGGAGATGTAGCTGGACAGCATTCATTTCCTGGCAGGTAAACAGTCTTCTAAGAAAAATACAATGTGTGATGTTTCTTGTTTTTGAAAAGCTAGAATTTTCTTCACTTCTCATTCCTCTTTTTCATTAAGAAAAAACTCAATCTTTTCAGTAACATGCATGATTTTAAATTAATTTCTGGTCATATTCTTACATCTTAAATAAAATGGAGATCACAAATCTTAAAAACATTAATCAGTTTGAAAAATATGAACTGTCTATTGAAACAGACAATGCTTATGCCAAGTTAGTAAATACAGATTGTTTTCTGAGTACTTTCCAAAGGCAATATAAGAATACAAGACATGTATTTTAACAACTACTAAGTATCACTGATTTTAAAAGTTGATGTTTTGATTTAGTTGAAGATTTTTCTATCAGAGATGGCGTTCAGGTAAAATATTTAAGAGAAAAAATCTGATAGGCTGGTATTATTCTACAGTTCTCATAAAATTCCCTACAGCAGATATATAGCTGTATTACTAATAGTGGTATATAGATTTTTTTAAATCTTGCCAAAAATCATAAACAATATTTTCTTCTTTATTCCATGCATAGACCTACAGTATTTTAATTTAGGCTATTGAAATTTCACGCTAACCTAGTTCTGTGAATAGGAATACTCTTCCCTTAAACCTATTTATTTAAATTATTGTTTAATCTCTGCTTCTAAAATCCTATTTTTCATTATAATAAGCTATTTTTGATTTAAGAGATAGTTTAAAATCACTTAAGCTATTTTAATTCAATCTTAATTATAATTGCTATATCCATTATTATCTGGTATATATAATCAGTTTTACAAATATTTATTTTTATTTTAACCTCATCAAAAAACCTTAAAGTAAGAAATATGTCTGTTTTTATAGTCAAGCCACAAAAAATTAAAATTTAAGTAAATAGCTCACACAAACAGAGTGAAATTTTAACCTTAGGTCTATATCACCCAAACTTACGTTGTTTCTAGTATAATGTGTTCCTAATTTGGGGGAAGCAAAACATTCTGTCATGATTCTATTGTGATTTTTAAGCATTCATGACTACAGTTCATATTAAAAGGAACTCCTTTCAAGGCTGAGGATGTAGCTCAGTGCTAGAACATTTGCTTAGCGTATACAAGGCCCTAGGTCTGATCCTCAGCACTACAAAAAAAAAAAAAAGGAAGAAATATGGCATCCTACCATATACACACATTTTTATTCACCACCTAGATATGTAAAACATATTTATCCCCCTGGATATGTAAAACAAAATACCTTAAAATGATACTCTTACTACCCATAAGGCACAATGATATTTTCTTTTGCTGTATTTCACTTGTTAAATGTAGATCCAACCCACTAAGTTGATTTCACAACTAACTGACAATCATGACTCAAAAGCTTAAAAAAGTAGTGGAAAAACAGGAGTATTACATGAAATGCATAGTTCAGTGTTCTATAATAGGCTTTCAATAAATATTAGTTAGAAAGAGTTTTTTTGGTATTCTAGATTGTCGTAGTAAGAAATTCCTTGCCTCAGGAATAAAAGCTAGCCATGGTTAAATGCTAGAAAGCATATGGCTTTTGATTACTTTTGATGCTTCTGGCTATATTAGGTGTAATTATTTAAATAGAGGCTCTGTTTAATCATTATAACTACTATATCATGTGGCAATTCCACTGTACAAATGTTTTCAGAAACATAATTGAAAAAGGAAGAAATGATCTGGAAATTTGATCCTAATATTTATATCAAAGACTTGCTTAATTAATTATTCTTTCCTTATAATTATTAATTCTTTCATTTGGTTTCACTATAAACACAGCATTATTTTTTTATTTGTTGCAGATACTGCCAATCTAAAGAAAGTAGACTGCTACTAATTTATGCATTACTTATGTGAAGAAGACTTGCTTTTATTTTTTATATAATTATGTGACTTTAAAGAAACTACTAAAATTGAATATACAGAATAACTTTATGAGCCCGATTGAGGAAAATCTTTCATTTTGGGGTTTTGAAAGTGGTCATTTTATAAAACAATGAAAATGTTTTCAGAGGTTCATTTAGTGACAAATAGTGACTAAGTTATGAATTAGGTCCAAAAAGTCAGGGTTTTCTCAGTTCTGTTAATAATTATTTTAAACTACTTTGAGAACATCGTTTTTGGACCTTCACTTCATTTTCAAGGGTAAAACTATTTAAATAGCTTCTTTTACTTCATAAAAGACATATCAAAGTAATATTGACTTAAATATTACTCATTAATAAAACATTATTTTTCAAATCTAAGGAGTAATATATTTAATATAATCGTTCTGTTTTGAAAATTATTTGAAACTTTCCTCTGAGAAAGTTAAGTCCTTCATCTCATCTTTGAGGCTTTAACTCATATAACTGTTACTTGCTCTTTTTTTATTTCCAGGATAATTTACAATTAGTTTACTCAAGTGTTTGTGGGTAATAGGTTAAACTAATAGCTCAATTGTATCAGCAGAGATATGGAGTATACAGTGTAACCAAATATACATACTCTTTCTACATTTTTGCTGTTGTTGATCTACATTGAAATTAATTCTTTTTTCATTTGTTCAGTCATGTTTGGCTAGTTAGGACTCCCTTGATACTAACAAGCCATGGTTCTAGCATATTTTTTAATTCTGCAAAGACTTAAATATTTTAAATTCCTTCATAATTATTCACATATTTTGTATCATTTTGCTGATGTCCCATGTGTAAAATTTATACTAGAACCTTTCAGCTTCTGATATGTAGTAGGTAAATTTAAAATTAGTTAATAACATGGACTCAAACCACTACTGTTGAGATTTTTATTTTAACAGATTTTAAATTACTCAAATTTTTGATATTTAATTTTTCAAGAAATGTTAAGTTAAACAGAAGTTAGTGATTCCTATTCTGCTGTAAAGATGAAAGTAAGATTTTATGAACATCATAAAGAATTTAGGATAACTGAAAAAGTAATGCCTCAGTTGAATTTAAAATACTGAGACACTGATTCCCTAAATACCTTTAAAAAGAGGGAGTATTATATTTTGAGAGGTTTTTCCTTTCAGGTTTTGTTTTTTCCTCCTTGAGTGAGAGAAGAGGTCCGGATGACTTACACATGCTTCCCTTGCTTCTTTATCGTGTCTTTGGTGAATAAGCATGGCTGTTACCTGGGGAAAGGGTATAGAAGTTAAGGTATAAACTGTGCATTTCTGTCTTTGCCACTGTTGTCATGATGTGAGTGGCGGTGGTGTGTGGGGTGACACAGGGGACAGGTTGTGTGACCGGGCCAAGGGGTGTCCCCAACCAGCTCTCATGGCGCTTTGGAGAGCTCTTTGTTGTGTTTGAACATTTCAGTGTGAGTGAATCGATAGAAAATAGGTGATTCCACATTCCTACAATGGCTGATTTGAATGACATGAGGGTTTTTTAATTGTTCAAAAACGTTATTTTTTTCCTAATATGACAAATGTGTTCAAATCTGAAAAACTAAAATTAAGAGAAGTGTTTTAAACAGTTCAAATTGGTGTTTTTCTTAAAATCCAAATCAAGGGCCCTTCTCAATCTGACTGCCTGCATTTTTGTAACATATCAAGGCAGTTTAATTGGAAACAGTGAAAACTGCTAAACTCATCAATCTCATTTTACAAGAGAGACTGAATGTTTGATAAAATAGATACTGGCAGTTGGACAGCGAATCCTGGGTCTTAGACATGCATCACTATTGGTTGGAATCCCCTGGCGCCAGGATTTCCCAACATTTAGAGCTAATGCAAAATGCATTAGGGCTCCAAGGCATTAGCTACAGAGTTGCCAATCCCAGAGAGTCAAATGTAAATCTTCCCCTCCCCAAATCTCAACTGGTGTTAGAAAGGAAAGTGGAACTTGCTATTGAAGCTAATTAAAAATAATAGCAAGACTAGCTTTTTTTCGTGCTGTATATGATGAATCTGTACCATATTTTTGGACCATTTTTTTATTATAACTCTTACTTTTCAAGACTAACAAGAACCTCATGTTGAGTATTTTTAAACTGCTTCCAGCTTTTACAAATCAGTTTTTGTTGCAGTAAAAATGGTCCATTTTCCTTTTATAGGAATCAAATTTTCATAAACTGGAAAAAATTGCAGAGACTGCTTAGGTTTCCTTGGGTCTTTGAAACATATTTTTCAGAGAGACTAACATTCTTGGTGGTTGGCAGAGTGATGTCATTTACTGACTGTCCCACTGAGGTCAGAGATGAACTGGAAGTGTGCGCTGTCCGAGCCCTCTGATTCAGGCCATGTCAGTCTCTTATGTGTGTGCTGTAGCCTGGGCTTTCTGTTCCTTTCCTCGAGTACTTTACCTCTTACCTTTTTGTGCATTAAATTTACTGAATATTACACATAATATGCTTTTCATTCTCATCTCATTTTTTAAAAGATTAAATCAATTTGTTGTACTTTGAAATACCATGCTGAATAAAATTAATAAATTATTTTTTATTATAAAAGTAATATTCTGTTGGTCACAGTGTTGAATGCCTGTAATCCCAGCTACTGAGCAGTTTGAGGCCAGCCTGGCAACTTAGTGAAACTTTGTCTCAAAAAAAGAAACTTTCATTTGAATTTTTCAGTATTTCATTCTTCCTGTGGCTAAGATTTTTCCTGTAAAATGGACTTCTTTTTTTCACTAAAGCACGAATCATACTCAGCTATATGGCTTGCAGTTTTTTCACTTGAAAAAAATAATCTCAAAACTTCATTTTCTATCTAGAAGGCATTGTGTAGTATTTACAGAATTATATAGTATTAAAATTACATATTGAGTTTAGTTTATAACAATTATTAAAAAGAGAAATCAGATTGTCCATATTACAACCCTTATTTTGGCCAAAGAAATTCTGTTAATATTGTGGTAAAAATAAATATGCTTACAAAATTTTGTTTTGGATAAATCTTTTACCAATTTTTTATTGATAATTGAAGCTCTCTAATTTGTTCCATCCCATGGTAGTTAAGTGATAATGATCTTTACTATTATAACAGCAGTACTGAAATTACTTGGAAAGTTCTAATAGTTAAAAGAACCTCCCCAAAACATTTCCTTTGATAGACATTGAGACTAACAGTTTGCTCAGCATTGTGAAAACTAAGTTAATTGGCAAATACTTACAAACTCTTTTAAAGATAATCACTAAAACATTGCTTTAATGTTATTAAATTTTTATCAGATGATCATAGCTTTTTTTCTTTATGAATGTCTGTTCTGTTTCTTTCTCAGCAGAAAACATGCTGCATAATGGCTTTTTTTTGGGGGGGGGGACAATGCTGTGAATACTGGGCCTTTTCACTGAGATACATTCCCAGTCCTTTTTATTTTTGAGACAGGGTCTCACTAAGTTACCTCAGCTAATCTTGAACTTGGGCTCCTCCTGCCTCAGCCTCCCAGAGTACTAGCTAGGATTATAGGCATTACTGCACCCAGCTAAAACAAAGTTCTCCTAACTTTAGTAATTTTTCTAGACAGCGTAGTCACAAAGCAATCATAAAGATTTTTTAATGCTAATATCCACACATTAAAGCAAGGAAGTACTCATACAGCTGGGAATTTAAGTAGATAAAACCTTTGTGGAAGGTATTTGATTATGCAAAACAAGTGTCTTAAATTGTCCATTTCAACTCAGTGACTTCATTTTTTCATATGTCATCCTTATGAAGTAATCAAAGATAAGAATAAAGACTGGATAAAGAAGTCATTATCAAAGAATTCAGGTAATACTGAGTGTAATGGGGTATAGGTATCTATAGAATTAATTTTTCAACCCGTACTATTTTGCCACAAGATTTTGCCAAGTTTATGCTATACTAGAGTTCTAAGTGAAATCTATATGTAAAGGTCAAAATAGACACACTTAGCAGTAAGAACATTCTTTACTTTTTTAAGGATTGACCAAAGAGATCTTTTAATTCATTTCCTCCATATTAAAACTTCCCTTTTATGATGTTTTCACAGCATAAAATTAGATATACCACTGCCACATCTGTAATCCTGGTGACACAAAAGTGTGGTGGAGTATTTGGCGATCCATCCATTTTCATTTGCATGTATTAACACATTTTGGTGCCAGATTTGTTGACTTACTCTCAATCTGCAAACATTTGTACTTTAAAACAAGCACATTGTGAAACAGTATATACTGAAAAACAAACACATATCAAGCATTTTGTCTGTGCAAAGTACCTTTCTACATCTACTCTTTATTCTTTGTCCTTGACATGCACACTCACATAGGTTCCTAATACTTGTTCTTAACTGGATTCAGGTTAGGATACTTGCTTGAGTTACTCCTAGTTTAAATGGAAGTTTATTAAACCATGCTAAAAATACATACAGTAGAACGTCTTTGTAACACCAGAGTTTGGTAACAAGACAATAGCCTGTGTACTTTTTAAAACTGCTCCATTTCAAGCAGGGTATATCATTCAATCTGAAAATATCCAGATCTGTGCACCATTTTATTTTAAAGTTATTATGAAATGTATATTCATTTATGCAAATGACATTTTAACATGTGTAAACATCCATTTCAAGCCTTGTAGCAAAGGCAAATCTATACCTAGTTTTAACCAATAGAAATAATTTTAAATTCTTCCCATCTTCATCTGAAGTAGACATAAAGACGTAACTGGCAATAACAATGTAACAAAACAGCTGTGATGAGAAAATCAAATGAGCACAAACAGAAGCATAAGGCTTTTGCTCTGATATAATCTTTACATGAAGTTTCATTTTTCTTTCTGAATACTCCCATAATAGTTTCACCAGTTATTTTTTAAGATGGAATGCCTTAGTGTAGCCATCTAAAAAATCCAAGAATAAAATGCTTAATGCATTTAAAAAGTCCAAATCTAAATATACAGAGACTAATGACTTCATTGACCTAACCCTTATACCTTGATATATGCATTTGATCATTAACACGTGTGTGGTAGAGGGTGCAAAAGGAACCACTGTCCCTATTTTAACAATGTGGAAATTCAGGCTCGACATTTTTAGAGGACTAACCTAAAACCAAGTAGCTAATTAAAGAGTGAAGCCTTTAATTTAAGCTTGGTTTTACCACCTCCAGATGACAAGCAGATATGTTTATCAGTATATTATGGTTTAAAATGTTTGGATTAAATGTTATTAAAGTTCAGAGTAAGATAAGTAACTTAAATTGTGTACCAATTTTGCTTAAATACGTTTGACGTGGTTTACCATACATTGGTACTTTAGATTTGCTTGGAGGCACACTGCTGTTTATTAACACATAAGTAATTATAATTAGTTCACTACCTTTAAATTCTTTTAAGTAGTTAGTCCACTAAATTTTCTTTAGATTAAATCCAGTTGTATAAAAAATGACAGTGAAATGAGTAGGATTATCTCAGTCATAAAGGGTAAATGCCTCATGCAAATCATTTATTCAGCTAATTAACCAATATAAAGATTTACCTGCATGGTGCTCTTGTTTTGTGCCCATGAATTAATCCATGGGTTGATTATATGTTAGTCTTATTTTGTCTTGCTTGTTTAGACTTTTTATAAAGACAACTTTTTTTCTAGAATTGAAAGGGCGGGGATATTTAGTTGCACTACTTGTACATTGATAATTTATATTTCCCAAGGAGAATTGAATTAGGTTATATTAGTAAATTGGGCCTATAACCTTCAAGGACAGATTTTATTAGATTATCACACATCAACATTTGCAAACTGTAAACTTTGCTGAAATTCAGAAGTACAAGCCAAAAGTCAAGGCTTAGAATCCTAGAATCTTGGGGAGATGCTTTATTCTAAGAAGTTTTATTTTCTGACTTGGAAAAGTAGTTTTCAGTTACTTACATTTAGAAATTTAGAAGCAAAAGAAGTTGATGACAGAACTGCTTTCATCAATTTAATACTATTTTCTATGTGGTAATTTGAGCAGTTTTTGGAGGTATGCTCATAATTAGCTGTCTATAATACCCAAAGATACTCCCAAAGGAAACCAAATTTATTGTCACTTCATTAGAACCTTCTTATAGGAGAAGAAATTCAGGCAAAACTGAGTCTATAAATAAAGTAATCTGAATATGATTGGATCCTATAAAAATGTTGACACATTGATTATGGTGTAGCTATGTGCTAGACAAAATGACATGGGGAGCTAACCCAATCATGATGGGAAGTTAGTTATATCACCACCATTTAGAGTGATTATCCAAATGCAGTATTTTCACATATATTAATTCTATTTTTGTTGACTATACAGATAAAACAATTAATTGAAATTTAAACAGAAAATCAAGTTTTTAGGCAAAGATGATTTATATATTTTGCCTAGGAACTACAAAAAAATCTAAAAGTAGTAAGATTGCTTTTCTAGTGACTTATTCATATTCTAATAAAAATAACAAAAGTATGTTAGTTGATAACCACTGCCACACCTCTAAAACATTAAAGGGAAGTAGACTGGGTTATTACAACTCAGGGATATTTCCAAATTTATGGTAGAGTTATTCTATCCCATCTGTGTTTTGATGTGATTTATGTATTTTAAGTTGTTATTTTTCTTATTAAAATTTTAAGCTAGATCATTTTTCTTAAATATGTTCTTTAAAAACAGCTAGAACTTAGAGCCCGTAGGTTTTTAGCCGTGGCATTAATTAATTCCCATTTTCTCTATATTGCCTATAGTCATTCCAGATGTGTGATTACAAATAGCTCATTCCTCAGATACAGGCCATATGGGCTGTGTAAACTGATTTGCACTTATTTTGAATAGGAATTGTACAGATTGTAGATGAATTATTAAATTTATATTGTCAAATAAATCTAAGAGTAAAATATTATTTTGTAGTAAATGAGAAAGGAATGTGCAAATGAAGACCTACCTGCTTTAATAAGTTTAGTGGTTACATTCTCAGTTTCAGCTAAAAGAAAAGAGATTTTTGTTGTTGTGTTTTTAAAGGGGAGGGGGAAACTATAAAACTTCCTACAGAAGTATCTAAGACAAAAACAAGGAAATATAATGTTCTAAACTCAGCTGGTCCAAACCACTTGAGCTGCTATGACAGCTCATAAAACTGAGATTAGTTTTTCACTGAGCTCTGTTTTACATTGCCAAAGTGAATTTTCCTTGCAGGAAGTAGCCAGAGGGTTTATTTAGTTTCCAGTCCTTGGCTTTGATCTTTCTGTACTGTCACATCTCGGGTTACATAGCCCTTTTTCACTGCAGTAAATCTGCAACAGTTAATGAGAATAAAATTTCCTCCTCCTTACTGATCGCAGGCTGTTAAATGCCAAACCACAGCCAACTGCATATTTGCAGAATTTCAGCTAGATGTATGAAAACAGTGCAATCAGTTTAATCTTGTTGACTTTGTAATTCATTTTATTGAGCTTTCTTCCTTTTCAAGTGACCTACCTCATCAAGTCAAGTGAGTTGCAAGGCCAACCTGAAAGAAAAATTAGAAAGTTAAGAAAAATTAGAAAGTTTGCTGAGAGGAGTAGGTGTGCAAGGGGAGGGGCTGGATGGGTGTGGACTTAATGCATTCAACCATTAAGATTCAAATGAGGTCTCCTTTAAGGCTTTTAAAGGACCAAGCCTTTCTCAAATAAAATAGTTTATTTCTTTGGCTATGTTCTTTGTTTAATTTCAATACAAATTTGTACTTAGAGAGTTTAATGAGTCAGAACATTGTTTCTCACTTTTGGTTATTGAGAAAATAGCAGAGTATTTAAGGGAATTTTACAGATTTCACAAACCCTGAACTGGAAATGGGCACTCAGTTCTTAGAGCACTTCCTTAACAAGCACCAAGCCCAGGTTCAGTCTCCGGCTGAGGGTAGCTCTACGGTAGTCTTTCCAAGTAACACACAAGACGCTGGGCATGATCCTCAATACTAAAACTTCTGATGTCTACATTATAATAGTTACGCTTAGTGTAAAAATGACACCAAACCATTTTACAATTGGATCCCTACACAAATGTTTTCAATATCTAATTCATTTAAGCTTAATTTTATACTTTAACATATGCATCTTTAGTGAAGTACAAAAAATTATATTTCGTTGTCTTTTTTGTTATAAGATCTCAATTAAGCATTATTTGATTCAATAAGCATATGTAATTTTATTTTCCTCTTAGACTATTGATCGTTCTTTTGCCTTATTTTGTGATTGGCAATTGCAATTTGGGAACTGTTATCTCTGTCAAGAAATTTACCCTCAGAAGGTCATTTTGCGTGACAGCCAAACTAAATATGTTTTATTGTATGCTTATATGGATCAAATGTACATATATAAGTATGTAGTAGTATTAAAAATAAGGTATATAAAAAACAAATTGGTTTCTAGTTTCTCACTATTGAACTCAGTTACTGTTAAAGCCATCTGTTTTCACAGAATAAATCATTTTCTTTCTTATAAAGAGCAAAATGTTGGAGTAAATCAGCTCAATGTAATACCCACTCATTGATTTAGATAACTATCATAAAAGCAATAACTAAAAGTATATTGTGAACTTAGAATAGTTCTAAATTGAGGAATAGTAAAGTCAGATTTTCTTATGAAACAGGCATCCACTTTTGGGGAAATGGTAGCTATTGGTTACCTCAGTAAGAAAAATGAGTAAGAAAGGGAAGTGATTTGAAAATTTTAAGAAAGGTACAGCACCCGCTACTCGAATGTGCTTCTTAGAATAACTATAACATAGAAATCTTGAACTTTAACATTATAGTTTGTGCTCGTAGAATGATTTCAGATAAGCCTATTTATGTCTACTTAAACACATAACTTGTTTTCATATGTGAAAAAAAGAACAAAGGTTAAAATAGAATTTTAGCCTGCCTGGCAGGATATATTTTAGGTTTTTTTCCTGGCAACTTGTCTAAATTCTGGGCTTTGGGGTGCACAGAAATGTTTGTACAAAGTAAACACATTAATTTTTTTCTGTTTTTCTGGTCTTTTAAAAAGAACATAAATCTTAAATAAGTAAGAATGCTGAAGAATTTATATTTTGGGGACATGAAGAGTCCAGTACAGTTTTAAATGGCATTACTCAAAATGCAACGCAAATGTCAATTGCCATATAGACTTAATCTTTATTTAAATAGTATTATTTGAAATGTTATTCCATAGATTATTTCAAATATGTCTGTAATCTGAGATCTGTATGTTTGTGAATAATAATAGCACTTATTAGAATATATTTAGTGAGTGCCAGGCAGCATGCTAATTGCTGTTTATTATACCCCCAATATAGTCTTTACAGCAGCTGGAGAGAGACATTATTGCTAAAAAAACAAACTTTGAGAGTCATTCTGTCCAAGATTATCATCTGGTCACCCAACCCATAAACTCGTTTTTACCCACCTTTCTTCCCTTCTGTAAAAGAAGTGTCTGTAAAATAGTTTTACCCTGGACCCCATCCCTGTTGCCTGAGCTCTCAGGGACCTCTCTCTTGTCATAACCCTTGGCCCCTCCCCTGCATCTTTCCTGTCAGCACATAAACACAATTTGGGATTTCCAGAGTTAAACTCTTTGAATCCACATCATATTCAAACAACTCCCCATTTCCCACTTCCTCGCATGCAAAACTTCTCAAAAGACGCCCGTTCATTCTTCAACAGCTCCAGTCTTGTCATATCCACCAGTGGCCTCCAATATTGCCAAACCCAGTGGGCCAGTCTCGTCTTCATCTCTCAGCTGTTGGATGCCTGATGTTTTGGTGTAAAATGTCAGGTCATGTCTCCCACCTGCCTCCGTGGCTTCCCATGCTCCCATCATGCAATGCAAATTTCTTATCATGTTCTATATAGCCCTGCATTATTTGATACTCATCTACTTCCCCAGCCTTATCTACATAAATATCCCATTTGTACGAAGAATATTCACTCCAGGCCTTGCCCATGCTCACCAAATCTTTCTCATTTCATCACCTTTGTACTTAGCTAGGAGAATCTTGATGCTTTTTTAAGTAAGTGGTTTCTTCCAAGTCACAGCTAAAATATTTTCTCAGAGTTTTTTCCTCACAACATTATCAGAGGCTGCTTCTCCATCTATCCTAATCCTTCAATGTTTGGTTCACTTGTTAATCCCCTTCCTCTCATATGAATGTACTTTGTAGAAGTTCAAGAACTTTGACTATTTCGGTTGTATTCAATGTTGTATACACAGTACCTGACACACATACGTATGTGTTACTCCATTTCCCATGCTGTATTTTTTTATTTTCAATGTGAACTATCTTTTAAATAGTTTCTTGAATTTATATTTAATCTATTTCAGTATGTATGTTATGTAGTCTGTATATTACATTATGTGCTTGTGTTTTTAAATTGTTAGTAGGAATGTGTTGTGCAATATGGGAAATATTTAATGTTAGATGGGTAAAAACTGTGTTTGAATTGTTTCAGTTCACGTAGATGAAGATACTTGCCTTCGTAAGACTCTTTAGTGTACTTGTATTATACTGCTACATATCTAATTAGATGTACTGAATACTTATCTATACTGAGTGTAAGCATAATCTCTCTCATAGAAAATAGTTTTCAAAAGAAATTCTTCCTAATAATGTCCCAATAGTACAAGGTACAAGTATATGCAATTGCATTAATAGTTCACCTAATTTCATTTAGCTTAAAGAAACATAAATTCACCATAACAAAGGAAAAAATATTAGTATTGAAAGTCTAATTACTAATAATAACCAACTTGCTTTAGAATTGCAAATAGTTATTTTTCTAGAGTTCTATATCTAGTACATAAAATTGCCATGTAGAACAATGAGTAAAACATGAATAGCTGTCACATAACTTTCAGTTACAGTCTTGTTGCTGCCAGCCTCCATACTTAAACATTAGCATTAATTTTGTAAAGAACTTTTAAAGTTGTATCTCTAGAGAATGATAGTATAATCAGAATAGCATAAAAATATACTAGTTTTCACTATCGAGTAACGTAAGTTCTATAGTAATAAGTTCTGTCTCACACTTAAAATGAAGTTTCCCTAACCTTGTTTGTTTCCTATTACCAAGTCAATAGATAAATCAAAATATAACATATATGCTGATAAGCTTTTTATTATTACTATTACTATGATTTCCAAAAGATAATTTTATTTAAAGTTTATATAACGATGGGTCAAAATTAACTTTATATAACATAAAATGTATACTGATGGTAAAGTTACATGTTTGTGTTTCTTGGTATTTGACATCTTTTTAATTGATAAGAACTTGAATGGGACCTAGAGATATATGCACCCATGAGAGGTCTCCCTTGGAGAAGCTTACCTTTCATCATCAGAATATGATTTTTGAGATACATTCAAGCAGCCTACTTGGGATTCCTCGACTTTTTAAAAATATATATATTTAAGGATAATAGTATTGCCAGGCTTAGGAAGGGAGTTAAGCACAGTGTCAGTATAGTATTTGGATATCAATGGTCTTTTATCTATTCCTCCTCACTTTTATGTTATCCTCACACTTTGAATAAAACGTAATGCATGTAGGTGCTATGTGTGTATGGCTATATCCAGAATAAACGTCTTAGACTTTTTTTTAATTTTTAGAGGAAACAATTAGGCATCTTTAGAAAAGAATGCTATGTTATCTTTCTTTTTTCGTTCTTTTTTTGTTTTGTTTTGTTTTGTTTTTTTGAGACAGGGTCTCACTATGCAGTTCAAGCTGGCCTTGAGCTCAGTTTGTAGCCCTTGCTGGTCTCGAACTCATGATGACGCTCCTGCCTCAGCCTCCTGAGTGTTGGGATTACAGGTGTGCACCACCACACCCAGCTGCTATGTTATCTTCAATAGTGAACTTCATGTTTTTGAAGATTATGCTAGAGTGTTGTCATTCATTAACTTTTACAAAAACATAGACCACTAGCATTTTCTTACAGAAAAACAAAACAACAGTCTAAGTAGGTAAGGTGGTAAATTTTCTTTTAAAAATTAGATTCAGATTTTCTGACATTTTAAGCTGAACAGTAAAATATTTGACAAAGAATTACATTACTTTTTTTAATGCAACTTCCTAAATTATATAGGCTATGTAAGGAACATACTTGAATATACTGATAATTCACTATAGTGTAGTTGCCTCCTATTACAGTGCGTAGTTTGGAAGGATTAATCCAGACAGCAGCATGTTGTGCCTCTGTAGCAGAAATACTGCCTCTTTAGCATTGTGTCAAGAAGCAGGAGGAACACGCCTTCCAGGCAGCCTGGATGTATTAGCAAGGTCAGTCACACTTGAGTTACATAGCATAGTAAGACCCTGTCTTTAAAAAACAAACAACAAAAACCTTCAAAATGTAATTTGAATAATTGTGAGATTTGGGAGAGCCATTGTATAAAGAAGTTTGATATATCTGCTGACTTTCCTGCCTCCCATCGCATGAGCAGATGTTTACTGAGTAGAAACTTTTTCATTGTAGATAGATAATAGGTGTAAAACAAGTAACAAAACATTTAGGACTTTGAACTTCTCTTTTATCACTGACATCATAGCCAGTGAAGAATTCTTAAATTTTTCATTAGAAGAAGTTTCAGATTACGAAGAATTTGTTAAAATGAATTAGGTTTTCTCATTTTTCTTAAAATGGTAATAAACTTCCATTGGTGGTTACTTAAAAATGGAGGAGAAACCTCGAGCTAAAAGGATTCACTACAGGCTGGGGATATAGCTCAGTGGAATAAGTGCCTGCCTAGCAAGTGCAGGGTCATGAGTTTGATCCCCAGTACCGCCAAAAAAATAAAAATAAAAAATAAATAAATAAATAAAAGGATTCACTACAGCCTGTAATCGTACGGATTGCACCTGCAGGAATGGTAGGCTGTGCAGGCTAACAACAGTAGCGCAGATCACTACATCTCATAACACTCACGGCTCGTGAGCGAGACAGAGCCCAGACTGCTACAGAGAACTGGGACTGCGACAGATGGACTTCTGATGCATTTTGTTTCCGTGTTTGAGAAGAAAATTTAGTAATTTAATGTTTTAATAATTTCCTAAACTTTATATTTGTTATAGGTATATATAAAATCTCTATTTCTATGTTGACTTTTTAGGTGAAAGCTGCAGATTTCTATGGTAGTATTTCAGAAGTATAATCAACAAATGCTTTTTATGCTCATTAAATTAAAGATCTTAAATAGTCTTGAATTTACCTAAATAGGACATAATGAGTGAGTCCCTGCACACCTTCTCTTTAGTCCGCGTAAGTCAGCACTCAGTCTCAGATGATGTAAACGTGCATGCATACATACACATTTATTTAGAACTACTTTCTTTGTTTAACTTTCTAAGAAATTGTATCTAAAGTAGATACATTCCACTTTTTTAGAAATTGCTTCCTTTCCAGGTTTTTTCACCCTAAAATGAAGCATTTTCATACTAGCCTATCAGAAATTACAAGACAAAGCAACCTTAAAAAGGAATGCAGATTTGTGTGGACAGAACCCAGTGGCTAATTTATAGCTCTTCTGATGTGCAAGGATGAAAGAAGTATTCTAGGAAACGGACAGATAAAGTGTGCCACTGTAACTTACAATGCACATCTTTGCAAGGCTGAGGGATGTAGTTAATTGGCAGGACACATCCTTAGCATGTGCAGGGCCCTAGGATGAATGACTAATACCAAAAAGCAGGAAGATTTACATCTTTTCAAATTTATGCAAATAATTCCTAAAGCCATATTTACACACTTTCACATTTCATCTCAAATTTCTTAAGGTGATAAATAAGTACACACTCTAAAAAGGCTCCAAAGTTGTTTTTTTTTTTCTAAATATTGATTTCAAGGCCTTTACAAACGTATTATCATTTACCTCATTCTCTAGATATGTTATAGAAAAGATGATACTATTAGAATTCCTTGCTGTTGCATCTTGCCTTTTTCTCCAAATTCGGGGGAAGGAGGTATCTCTGCCATAGGCAGGTAGGGGGTCGAGTTCTCTTCAGTGGAATCAAGTTGTCCCTTGCCCTGCACCCTTGAAACAAGCTGTGTAGGTGTGTCTGTACACTGATTTATACTACTACTGCCTAACCTTGAGTAGTTCTCAGCATTGCCCCGCCTCCTTATATAAGTCCTAGGTTGTCAGGTAGGCACAACCTGAAAGACGAAGAACATCACAGAATGCAGTGCATTATAAATGGTTCAAGACCTGTGCACTTCTGTAAGGGAAACGAACAGCAGCAGCGTATCTGAGTATGAGAATGTGTGTAGAGTGGGAAGTGGTGATGTGCCTGAGATAACTAAAAAGTCACCTTTGATGCAGTACTATTAAAGAAAAACTCACTGAATATAAAATAAGAGGGAAGGCCAAGTAAAGAGAATCCCCCGGTTTTGTCTCTAAACGTATTGCATCCACTGCATTCGTGGCATAGACTCTGAAGTGTTCTGATTGAGTAACCTTATTTATACAGCAGTCCAACCTTGCTCTGCTAAAAGGAACATATGATTGGCTATGGCATTATTTTACTACAGCAATAATTAGTATGCCTATATGTGGGCATAAATCTCTATGACTTATAAGAGGCTTGTGAAAGCAAACAGAAAGCATATGTAAAAAGCATAACAAGTATGATGTCTTGTAACTGTCTTGCTTGTATGGCAGGAGCCAGAGTTGCTTAAGCATTTATGGGGAAGGCTCCATTATTTTCTTGGCGTAACAGTACCAAAACCAAGCACACACTGTGCGATTGTACTACTCTTGGAAGAGACTGGGAAATATAGTCTCAAGGCATAGACATGTTCCGAATGATAGCCATTATTTTACACAGAAAGCAATCGTGAAAGAGAAAGTTGCAGATATAGACTGAAATGGATTTTATCTGTAGAGACAGAAGTCCCATTACGTGTTAATTTTGAGGTCCTGCATTGTACTAATTTTAAGAAAATTCAGAGGTTATTAATAAATGCTTTCTTAAAAATTTATTTTTGCTGAATTTAATAAACTTAATTTCTAGTTCTTAAATTAAGAGAAAATGCCCATGTATATTAGCAATGATTAAAAACATAGAGCCACAGATGGTGGTACACACCTTTAATCTCAGCATCTGGGAAACAAGAGCAGGAGGATCCTAAGCTCAAGGCCAGCCTAGGCTGTATACCAAGACCCTGTCTCAGAAAAAAAAAAAGAAAAAATAGTATGATGTATCCTTATGCTCTTTAAAAATAATTTTAAGATTTAAGTAATAGCATCTAAGTTACAAAAAGACTTGTTAGAATTGTATACAGTACTTACATATTGTAGTCTATGCAGAATTTGCTTGATATCAACCAGTCTGTCCCCAAAGGGTGCTGGTCCTGTTCTTTGAACGTCATATAACAGCATCTTATTTCATCATCAGATCTGAAATTGAACAATTAAATATCTATAATTAGCCTTAGATTTATACAGAAAATAGATGCACTTTTTTTTCCTAATAGATCAATAATGTAACAGATATATTCTTGAGGACAAAGAAAGTTTGTGAAATAAATGTCGTCCTTTACTTCAGCACCTGTTTTCCAGTGCTAAGTGTGATGCTGCTATGTTTTATTCTGAGATCCCCAATGTTCAGGAGAACAGTGCCTGACACATTTATCTCTCCTGTATTTATTAGTGGAATTGCTGAATTAATGCCTGGAAAATAACTAAATACTTCCCAACATTCATCTTCATTTTATACCTAATAAAATCAAGAAAGTGCTTTTATATATACTTGCAATTAGAAATTCATTTAGAATCAAATTTTCAAGCTTTCATATATAGCAATTTAAAAATACACATTTAAGTGTGTTTAAATGTAATTTCTGTATTTTTGTTAACTTTGGGACTATATTACTCAGGTTGATTTAGTTGCCGTAGTCATTACCTATCAATGACTGCTTGGTTTTTATCAAACATAATTTGTCTGTTATATAACAAATGGATACAGTGTAAAACAAATTGAAAACTTTATATAAAACATCTTACATTTGATAAGGTCTTTGAGATTTTTTTAAGACAAACATTTGTCTGCCTCTTAGGTAGTAACATTGAAAAGTTTCAAAACTATATTAAAAATATTCCCAAAGTACATATTTAAGGCCTTTGGACACTCAAGTTTTAACAGAAACTTAACATGAATCTTCCATTTAAGAGAGCCCAGTTGGTATTGTGTTGATAGGGACGGCATGCATGTTAGATGGTGACATTACCTCTTTGATTTTGTTCATGTCAGATTTCAATTGTATAGAGAAAGATGGGAAATTCATAGCCCGTTTTGTAAAATACTCAGGATAATTGTAGATTGTATTCAATTTCTTGAACTTGTTCATTTCAGTAAATACCTAACGACTAAGATTCTAGTTGGTGCTTTATAGGCACTAAGGCATTATTCATATTTTAACCAGTTAGTCCAGCTAAAGAATTTTTAGTACTCGCATTAACTTTTGAATTATGTTTGAGGTTTTCAGCTTTACAGCATGTTTAGTTTCTTTTCATTTCTTATTAGCATTTTTCAGTACTTAATAGTCTCCTCCCCCCCACCTACAACGAGAACTCTCCTCTCTGCTCAACATCAGAAACATTTTCCTTTTTGGCATGTGCTTTCGAGTTCCCCAAGCAGTATAAGCAAATTGGAAAGTTCAGCTGTCATTCTTGGAAGGTCATAGATCACACTAGCAGGCTGAATAATCCAAGAGGTTTTAAGTATCAGCATTTAGTTTAAAGTGAAATTTGCTCTGACAGGGCTGGCAGACCAATAGGAAAAAGAAATATTTGTGCTTAGAAAAGTGCATATGTAGAGACCAAGAGTATAACTGATGGCTGGAAGTGATTTCAATCTAAAAAAACAAATCATTAAGAGAGTGCATAGGGGTAAAATACACAGTTCATATTTTAAAGGGTCTCAAAATGAACCAGCAACTAAAGTTAGCATTACATAGTAATTAGTTGTGGTGTTCAGGATTTAACTCACTCAGTACCAGACAGTATGATTAAACTATCACTGAGAAAACATTGCTACTTACATGATATTCTCTGCTTAAGCCTATAGCAGTAATTTCTGTCCCTTAAAACTCCAATGTATTATGACAGATTATATAAATGTTGAACCGGTAACAAATAATCATTTAAAAGAGGTGCTAATGACTCAGTTCATTGACCTAGGGGTTATTTAAGCTGCTCAGTGAAGGGCCTGAGCATTCGGTCATGTGAAATGAGGAACTGCCTGATGATACAGAACTGCCAATTTCAAGACGTCTCTCTCCCTAATTGAAGAAATGTAAGTCAAAACTGACTAGATGGCACATCTTCATTAAGAGATTGCTAGAAAAAGCCTAAGACTATATAGACTTAAGTAAGTATTCACTTCAGCTTGATAACCTGTCTGACAACCTCCATTAGGCACCCATTGAAGTATTTTTTCTCTTTAATAAATACAAATACAGAAAAGTAAAGTGCATTATAATAACTCCAGGGTTTTTTGGTTTCTTTGGGATTGAACCCAGAGCTTTCACACTGATCTGCCTCCCCAGGCTTTTTTTTTTTTTTTTGCGGTACTGGGGATCGAACTCAGGACCCTGCGCTTGCTAGGCAAGCGCTTATTCCACTGAGCTATATCCCCAGCCCCCAGGCTTTTTTATTTTGAGCCAAAGTCTCACTAGGTCCCTAAATTGCCCAGGCTGGACTTGAACTTGATATTCTCCTGCCTCAGTCTCCCAGAGTGCCGAGATTACACGCCTGGAACTTCAAAGAGCTGCCTTTTTCTCCTCAAAAGAAAAGAGGACAAGATGATTTTAATTCACCAGCCCAGAGAAGTGGCCAAAATTGTCTTTTGCCCCAAGGCCCTAGGTAGAGGATAGTTATCCATGAGAAAGAAAAACTGCAAGCTTGTTCCATGCCCATTTGACTAGATTCTGAATTTATACTGTCTGCCTATTTCAGGATGCCCCAGGTCAACATATTACTAATCAGACGGCATCAGGACAATGGAACCGCAGGTCTCTGGTATATTAGAAAGAAATACTGTCATCTCTGTTGCACAACTTCAGGGAGGAAAATCCTGAAGTTGAGCAAAAACTAAAATATTACAAAGCACATAAAGGACCATCATGAAGAATCAGATACAGCATCAAATACTACATCAGATGCTTTAGGACACCCAAGAGCTAGAGTTAAGAAAAGAATCTCAATAGGCCTTTCAAATATAATAAGTGAAATAAAATGCACTAAAGCTTTAATAGAAAATCATGAGATGGTGTTAAACATACCAAGTGTAGCAACACCATGTAAAAATAGAATCATTAAAGTAGACTTAAGTTAGACAACAGATAGATGCATGAGAAGTATGAGTTGAGATTAGGCCAGAGTCTATGAAATGGAATTTCTTTACCATGTGGAGTAAATTAGTGACTGTTTTACACATGCTCCTTCCATCATTAGTACAAATTAGTTTTTATCTGAAGCATCTCAGCGTAGTAACTAAATTGAAAGGAGCTGTCCCTAAGGTAGTGTTTTTTCCCTTAGAACTGACAGATGTCCCTTAAATTTTTAAAATAAACTCCAGATGAATACTTTAAATGCAACCTCCATCTACTTCTGTAACTTGCTCTTGATTTTTGGAAAAAAATATTACTTGGTATGATTTCACTAAAATATGATTCCTTAAAATGCTTTAGACATTTAGTTCTATCATAATAAAAGAAAAACTTATAATTAGGCATATAAAAACTTAAGAATAAAAGAAAACTAAATGGAAAATGACAGCTAAATTTGATATATATTCATGAAACTCATTTTAAAATCTGCTTAACTTCCCAGCACTCAGAAGGCTGAGGCAGGAGAATTGCTGAGAGTTCACGGCCAGCCTGGGCTACAAAGTGAGTCAGGGCCTGAACTGCATAGCAAAACTCTATCTCAAAAAAAATAAAATAAACTGCTTAACTATGCTCTTGGATTTTACTTTCTCAATAACAAAATCGTTCAGGCCCAAAGCAGTAACTTTGAACCACCCTACGTATACTATATATTTGTTACAGTTAAATTTATACAAATAAGATGCCTTTGACTGTAAGTTCAATGAAAACTGTGTAAGTTGTACTCTAATAATTACACTTTTCTGTGCATTACATTATACTTTCCACTATCCGAGATAATTGGCATCTTGTTCTGTCCCTACACTCAACAAAGTTCTCATACATGACTAATAGGTATTCCTTGTTAGCTCTAAGTTACATTTATAAAATGAACACATTGATTATCTAAGGAAACAATGCAAACCACATTCTATCAACGTTAAATATGCAGAGAAGTTTACATTTGATAAACTTTGCTTTAAAACTTTGTAGTACATAACAGGTACTTAGTAGAAAGACAAGCTCTCCATCTAGTGGTCAGTCTGTAAATTGCAAACAGACCTCAATTGAATACTTCACTACAAATATGCTATTTTAAATATATTTTAACTTAGAAGTTTATTTCAGCCAGTACCCCCTCATCACTTTACATTTAGACTTCAGTAATAGTCACTTAAGTATTCTCCCTGTTTTTCCCTACCATCTCCTTTTCTACCACAGATAACTTTTTTTGTAGTATATTTTTGCTGTTCATGCAGGTTATAGTCACCTTGGGGAGGAGTTACATGCCTAGACCGCAGCTTGTTTCTTTTTTTTAACCCCTTCCCTCTCATTACCTCATTCCTCCTCTAGTTTCTATATCCCATTTTTCATTTTTGTTTGTATTATTAATCTTAGCTCATGTTAGAGCATACAATGTGTGTATTGAGATCAAAGATAACTTTCTAAGACACAGAAGGGTGACCTTTCTTAAAAGCAATTGGCACTTCTCAAGAGCACACAATTCTTAGCACAGTATGTAGAGTTTCAGTAGCTAGTCCTAACCTTCCAGACTTAACTCCTACCTCTTGCTTATGCTCTGTGATTTTAACCATAACATACTACATATTGCTATGTTTTTGCCACTTCCTGTATATTTCTCAGCATTTCTGCACCTTTAGGAATTCTCTCTCTCCCTGTGAGGTCCTACCTGTCCTTTAGAACTGACCCATTCGTAAATTCAGTTCCTTTTTAACATGCATTGCATGTCGGATTCCCAGCATGCTGAGCAAGACAGTCCTCACGCTTCACAGGCTTATATTCTGGTAGAGGAGAAAGACAATAAAATACGAAGCCGGGGAAGGTACGATGGCAGACGTATTGAAACAGAACAGGGGCCAGCTTAGTGGCCCAGCACCTGCCTGGCAAGCATCAGGTCTGAGTTCAAGTCCTGGTACCAAAACAAAATTAAAAACATAAAAATAGTAAAATAAAATTGAACAATTTTATGTGAAACCTTTCTAACTTCCCAAGATTTCCTGTAGCAATTTGTATAGACTTCTAATATGCACTTATTGAATATGTGGTCTTCATTTCTATTTATTTATAAACCAGGGCAGCACAGTGTCATCTGATTATCAAAACATTTGTTCATGTTTGGAGCTCTCTTCACAGTTTACAGGGAGAACCATGTCTTCGTACTACCTGTCAGGCTGGTGACAAATTGCACTGTAGCTAAAATTATTCTTACACTAGGAATATATGTGCTGCTGAAGTGAGCACAGTGTGGTCTACTGAGAATAAAGACAGACTGATTTTGATTCTATGGTCAATATATTAACTAATAAGAAGGAATGAAACATTCTAGGTTTTAACAGATTATTTCATGCTATTCTATAAAGTCCTAGAACAATCCCACCCATGAGAGCTAGCCCATGGTAAGTTTTTCTAATACCTAAAAACAGTTCCAGCCTTTAATATTTCTTTATGACTCAAAAAGACTAGATTATTAATTATTATTTCCTATTCACAAACACACTGTTGTAAAGGATTTTACCTCAGGAAATGGAATCGCTAAACACAGACCGAAACAAAAAACAAGAAATTCAGCATGGTGGTTATAAGTGCAACTTCAGCATACTCCGTGTGTACACATACCCATGCACATGTACACTAGTCTTAGCCAGCTTTCTGATAAGGACTCCTGAGAATTTTTAAGATCCATGCAGGTTAGCCGACATTAATAGAGGGTCAGAGGGAGGATCTCATCATATTCCCTACAGGTTTCAGAACATCATAATTACCGTGTTAATTTCAGCTTCCCTGTAAGCTACACTCTTTCAGATCAAAGTGAGTCTAGAGCACAAATGCCATATAAAGATTTGAAGCCATCTCCTGGGGAGTAAGTAGAAGAGCTGTGAGCCGCCATGGAAAGAGTTAGAGCAGCTCCAGCAGCTGATTCTCAGACGCACTGAGCAGGATTTCTGATGAATTAAGAACTCTCTTAACAATTTGACCCAGCCGTGAACGGAATGAACCGCCTCTACAATCTAGGGAGCACACATTTCTGCAGGTGCTCGGTTACGAGCTGGACTCTGTAAATGGAAGCTAAGACAAGATTATTTCTAAAACTTGTTTCCAAAGTCTGCGAGCCTATGAAGAAAGAATGGGGCTCGACTTTATTCTTTTTTTATAGCATACACTAATAAATTTAGTACCTGCTATGTATTTATATTGCTGATGTGTGAATTTAAAACAATAAAAAGGCTTGTTGCTTTTATCTAATTTTAATACAGTAATGATACTTTTCACTCATACAGCACTTTTCATCCAAGGATTTCAAAGTGCTTTACAAATATGCACTAATTAAGCCTCACAAACAGCCAGAGGTAGGTAATTTTCTTCCCTCGCTACAGGAATGTCAGCTCTGGCAAAGAAATGTAATACATGCCTGAGAGTGTCTGGGGTGCCTTTCTGGCTGCCATTTACCTGTAATGTGTTGCATGTGAAGTGTCACTTGTCATCGCCTGATTTCTTTGGCCCTACTCTGAATCATCTCATGACTGCTGTTAAAAATTTGGTTAAAGTCTTAAAAATATTACAGAAAATTCAGTTTTCTGCTTGCTGTGTGTCAGTTACATTTGTAGATTTGTAAAAAAGAAAAAAAAATAGATGTGGTTTTATGTAATTGGATTTTTAAAATAATTTTTTGCTTTAGTAATTATTATTTTCCTTACTAGGTCTAGGTACCAAAATATATTGTTCTTGGGACATAAAATTTAATAGAGGATTGATTTGCTGACCAGACTATTCCTAATTATCTTTTCACGACAAATAATATGTTCTGTGGACTAGAAAATGTACTGCATCTTGGTAGTTCAAAGATCTAGAATATGTTACATAAACATTAAGGATAAAAATACTAAATAACTAGTCCTTTTGTTAAAAAGCAGTGTGCACTAATGTAGGGTATAACCTTCTTATGTGGGTTAGGACTGGCAAGAAGAAAATGTGTACAAACAGACACACACACAAAATGCAGACTGGGGTTAAGTCCCAGTATAAATACCCAAATTTACAAACTGTTATCTAAAGCAAAATGGTCACACAGAGCAAAGCCATCAGTTCTTACAGTCTCTTAATCCAAGCCAAGTCTTTTTGGATTAGGAAAGCACAATTTTTGCTGTGGCACTGCCTTTTTTTTGTTCTCAGTATTAGATATTGAACACAGCCTGCACACTTATTTTATCCATTGGAAAACTTTAGATAGATTAGATAGATAGATAGATAGATAGATAGATAGATTAAAAGGAAGGAAGGGAGGGAGGGAGGAAGAAAAAAGAAAGAAGAAAGAAAAAGTCTAGTCAGTCTGGCTGAAGTGCTCAGTCTGGGCTCAAACTTGCAATCCTCCTGTCTCAGCCTCCCGTGGTGCTGGTATCACAGGTGTGCACCACCATGCCCAACTGACTCTCCCTTTTTATTTTCATGGTTTCTGTTCCAAAAGAATTTACATAAAGAACCTGTCTCCTTCTGTTTAAAGAAGTTGCTATTAAGTCTCTTGGTTCTGAACTAGATTCTGTATCAGCAATACTGCATTCTGTCCTGAGGGAGGAGGTAGGGTAAGTGTCTAAATGTCCCAAAGAATAGCTGTCGTGTTTAAGTGTCCTGGAATACCCAGTTTCCTATTAGATTAAAAAGGCCCAAATAAGATTAAAAAGAACTATTGTTTTAGAGTGGAATTAAAAAGCTGTGAATTTACAGATATGGTTGATCTTTCATAATATGAAAGGACCTAACATCTGTCCATTTACTGTCCAATCTAGACAATGTCTTAAATATTCCTATATATTCTTCAGAGTAGCAAATTTGTCAGTGATTTACAATGGGTAGTTTTTTAAAACTTGTTTTAAAAGTCAGTTTTCATTTTTCTCCCTTGAAAATTTTTCCCAATTTCAAAAAGTGAAATGATGTCTGTCCTCTACACTGTAATCTGGGTGATCTGTTGACTACATAAATGGAGCTAACACAGCAGCCTGAGATTATAAGGTTCAAGACGTGAGACTTGCAGGCTTAGTCAGACTTATTAGTGCTCAAGGTTTGCTCCTAAGATTTTTATCCAGAATGTATGTGACTGACACTTAAAAGCAAAAACAAAAACAAAACCATTGTCAACTTCTAATGAAACATAGCCATCGGGTAGATCAGGTAATAAAAATGTATTCTTTACTCTGTTGGTGAACAATAAAACATAAGTTTGCCTAGTCAGGTATGGTGGCACCTGCCCGTAATCCCAGCACTCTATGAGGCTAAGGCAAGAGGATGGCAAGTTCAAACCCAGCCAGGGTAATTTATAAGCTTAGTGAGTCCCTGTCTCAACATTAAAAATTTTAAAAAGAGGACCAGGGATATAGTTCAGTGGCACAGCGCCTGCCTAGCAAGCACGAGGTCATGAGTTCAGTTCCCGGTACCTACCCAAAAGAAAAGATTTAAAAAGGGATGAGGTTGTGGCTCAGTGTAAGGGCTCTGGGGGTGGGAAGAAAGTTTGCCTTTTAGTTATAGAAATTTTAAAAAAGTTATCCAGTGTTATTTCCATGTAGAATAGCCTCAGTCTCTGAGAATCTGTTAAAGAACTCGTCCTCCCTGAGAAGCCTGTTAGAAAAGTCAGGTCCCAAGGAACTGCTTAGTTTGCTATTACCAGCATTGTAGCTGAGAAGCTCCTTGGTCTATGGCAGCATGGCTGGCTCGCTGTCTTCTGAGAGTCATCTTTTAGGCTGAATACAATAGGATTGCTAAAAAGTCTTGTGGGGATATTCTGCTTTGAAGATACCTTTGCATATTTCTCCATTGATTTACTGTGCACCTCTTCCTTACAAACTCTTGAAAGAGATCCCACCACAGCCTCTAGAATGGGAGTTAAAAATGAGGGCACATGAGTTTCGCTTGCTTCTTCTGCACTCAACCTCAGAGGAGGTGCTAAAAGGCAGGCAATGAGGAGAAAGATAAATAAGGAATGAGTTGAAATCCACAAGGTATAAAAGAACCCTTATGTACTTGAGCGTTTGTTTAGATACACAAATGCTTCGTTAGCCTTACTGCTGAAAGTTTTCTGCAGCCAACTTGCCCTCTAATTTTGAACTGATGTTGGTGTATCTTATCAGTGCTCAAGAGTTCACTGCTCCATTGCTTTACTTTCAGAAACATTTTTAAGCTACCTCTAGAATAATATTTCTTAGCATTTCAAAATTTAATCTATCTTCTCATGATACCAAAGTAGGAAAGGTTGCTTATATTTTACCATTTCAAAATATAGATTTAAAACATTTCAACTAACCTTGCAAGACTATGGGTAGATTTACATTTGTAAAGAGCCCTAGAAGCTTGACCCCCGCCCCATCCAGGTTCATTCAGTACGAATAATAACCTGACTCTTACAGTTCAGACATTTTATTCCCCTAAGAGGTTGATTCACATGACCAGTACATCTTATATTATTTTTAGCTCCATCCTAATAAACACACACACACATTATTTTACAACTTAAAATTTAATAAATTATTTCTCCTTAATCTCACTTTGAGTGTAAGGAGAAGTTCGTGCCAATGTGAATATATTTTCTAAACGTATTCAGATTTTTTTCTGATGAAAAAATCTCTATCCTGTACAGTCTGAAATCTTAAATCATTGAAATATATTTATTTTATTAAAGGTTACATGTCCACAGTATAGATGGCTTATTTGAAAATCCAGCTCAGTAGCATTCATTGCATGAGCTATGCATGAGCATGTTACAGCTGTCATATTTTCCTAGTGAAATAAACATTCTGTCATTTTTCTAAGTGTGGGATAATTCTTTGATTCTTAAAAAGTACTTTGGAAAACAAGTTTCTTCTAATTTGTTAATAGACTCAATTTTTAAAGAATAATTGTAAAATATATCAATTTTTCAATTATCTTTATCACTCTGAAGGTTATTTTGGGTTTCCATTATTTCTACAAAATAAGCTGAACTAGAATTTATAACATGTAGCAATTTTTTGCACAAAGATACCAGAAGAAGGATTTGCAGATCAAACATGGCTGTCAAATTTATCATTCTCTAGGAGTATATTATTAATAAAGGCTTTTAGATACAAAATCTTTTCATATTCTGTCATTAGAGCATTTATTAAATGAAACCTTTTTTATCTGACTTTCACTTCGTTTTGAGTAGTAACTGCTGACAGATTTCTGACATTTTAAACATACTATCTCACGAGAAGTAAGTGTTTTATACACAATGAGTTCATTAAGGAAGGAAAAAGTTTACTATTCCTATAAATCACTATCAGTGCCAAAAATAGAATTGGAGAAGGATAAAGTTCTGAGCCTCTTACTTGACCTGCGTCACAGATCCGTGATTTAAAAACACAGCTTTGCGTTCTCTCTTTCAGCCTTGGGATGGATGGCTTTGGCCAGCCAGTTGGTGTTCTTGGACGCCCGGCCACAGCTTACGGATTCCGCCCGGATGAGCCTTACTGCTACGGCTATGGGGCTCAATAAAATCGTCCCTTTCTTTACTCTCAGATTAGGAGAAACCTCTGTGGTTCGGGATAACTTTGACCTTAGCCTAACAATGCATGTTGACCCTGTCGTGGCTCTGTTTCTTGTCTTTCCCCGGTTGCTGCAGATCGACTCCCGCCCCTTCTGCTTCAATCGAGTGCGGTTGATGCTGATACTGTTCACTCTCCAGCCATACCTTGATGCTGAATAAAATTTCCCCTGACACTCAGAAGTGAATGCTGAAAAGCTATTAGACTAGAAAACCAACATTATGTACATCAAGTGGCAGTTCTGACCTTGAGAAATGGGGCGAGCTTCCATTTGGGTTCCCTGGCCTTGGGGTCCTGCCTTTTGTTGTTTCTTCTCTGTATCTCTTTTCAAAAATACACGAAGATCTTACAGGCATATAGTACATCTTAAATGACTATGGGAAACTTAGTGTCTTTACCTTTAATTTATATTTTATGAACTTGGGCCCAATATAAGGTAAAAAAATTATAAAAGGTTGATTTTTCTGTGTGTTCCTATAAATGTAAGTTAAAGAGTAAAGCGACAAGACCTCAAATTTGGCTTTATAATGAGGGAAAAGGAACAAAATCCCATCTAGCAATCTATAGCCCTTCTCTCTTTCCTGCTTCTGACCGTTAATCTGTAGTGTTAACTAACAGGAAGAAAGGTAATCAGAGTAGCTTAAAGTATTGACAGAAGTACAGCAATACCTCAGTTCACAGATGCAGCAGCATTCGGCAAGATGTTCCCATCAGCAAACCACATCAGGTGGCAAACGACGGTGGTTGTCTTCCCCGGAACTGTGGAAAGAATTAAGTTCATGAACCAAGGTACTACTGTACCCTGAGGACCTACGTAAGAAAAAAGGAATGCTGATACCCGCTAGGGGGAATCCCCACTCGTCCATGTGTAGTTATAACCCTAGAACTAGAAAAATGATCGTTATACTTCAGCTTGGCCAGGGTATCTTAAGAGTGCACTCTGATTTAATATAATTGTTTTATATACGGTGTACATTTTGTTTGTCCATCTGCCTGTTAATCTGTTTGTAATAACTTGAAGCTGCTCAATAAAACTAAATTGGAGTTTATATCAATGTATTTGTTTGTTTATTTACCCTTAGAGTCTCCTGCCTCTGTTGGAACTTTTAATAAAAACTGGGTCATGCAAATCCGCAGTGGTTACAGGTAAAAAGCTGCTAGGCCCAAGGCTTCCATGAAACATGTAAATGACAATCTTAGTAGCGTGGTTATGTATAACTTAGGGTAATAGGTGTGTTTCTTTCTATTAACTTTCAGGTAAACGCTCTCCTATGTAAAAGTTCTATTTAAATTGGCTTATAGATAAATGGACACTGATATTAATCTAAATGCTTTTGGTCCTCAAGGCCTAACAGTACAAAAATTTAAATTAGTTGGTAAAATAAGAGTACAGATAACTTTCAAGTGGGTAAAATATATTTTGCTTAAGTTGTTAACTATTAGGGTAATATTTTTGTATGTTAAAATTTAAGATACAGTGTCCATTGCTTTATGTTTCAAGTACTGTGACTTTTAGGGTTTTATTTGGCCAAAAAATAAGTTAACTATGTTGGTCTCATATCTTGGTTTTTAAAGGTAAAACATAAGTAAACATAAGTAAAACAAATGCTTATAATGAAATATATGTGTGTATTAAATGTATCTTCGAGGGCTGGGGATATAGCTCAGTGGAATAAGCGCCTGCCTAGCAAGTGCAGGGTCCTGAGTTCGATCCCCAGTACCGCCAAAAAAAAATGTATCTTCGAGCAAAGGACAGCTGACTCTTAAATAAGTTTCAGAGTAACTATTCAAGAAAGATAGGAAGTATGTGAAAATAGAAATTTCTACCTCTAATAGGGCTCAGAATGATTGAAAGTGGTATTTGTTAATCATTTTTAAGGTTAAAGTTAATGTTTTATAAGAACAACTCATTAATAATTGGGGTTTTTAAATCTTTTTTACTGTAAAGAATTAATAACTATTGTTTACCTGGTCTGTTAATGTTTATTTATATGACCAAATGCTTATATTTTCAAGAGATGCTAGAAAGGCATGCTTGCTTCTCCATAATAATTGTTTTTAAATCCTACTGTCTACTCTTTGCTTAATTTAAGTACTTAAAAATATGGCTTTAAAAAAATAATTTCATTTTTACAGGAAACCCTTGCAAGGTTCAAAAACAAAGTTTCAGGGTTTTCCCTGCCCAGGTATATCATGTGTTCCTTTCTAGATGTACAATACTTACATCTACATGTGACACAGCTTGAGGTTCAAATATAAGTCGTGATATGATTTCTTAAAACCACTGTCTAAAAGTTATGTTTTTCTAGTAAGTTGATAATATATTGTAACAATATATCATTTGCATAAAATTTCTAATTAGAGGCAATTTATCCTAACAAAATATTTCTTTAAAAACTTCAAAATATAACACTAGAATGTCAAAATCTATTTAAAACAGTAAGACTCAAGATACAGATCCATTTTTAGTAAAAATTCTAACAACTAAAATAGAGGTGTCACTATTTCAAGATTGTTTTCTACTGTCTTTTGTTAGGTTTTAATTGCTTGTAAAAATTCTTGGCTAGTTAAATTGCTTAGGTATCTGTTTCAACTTTTGTTTACATAAACTATTACATGTGATATGCCTTATTTTTAAAAATGCAACTGTTCTGATACAGTGGTCTCACCTTAATGTGCTAAAGTAACACTCATTTTGCTAAATTACTACATTGCTTATTACTAATAGTCGTTTAGCTAATGAACATTACTCCTGGTCAATAAAAGGACCACTCTGTGCAAAAAGCGTATATTCTGAGGGAACAAGCACAGTGCCGTTCACCCAGAGGAGCACAGCAGTGGGGCAACACAGGCAAAGAAGAACCGTCCAGCCTGACTGGGGGTGAGGACAACAGCCAAGGAAAGACGGGAGTCACGTTCTCCATCCACTGATAGTAGCAGGGACATGCTGTGACTTGAGCCTTGGGGGGGTGATGAATAGAGGGACCTGTGGTGCAAGGAGAGCACCTCCAAAAAGAGTGGGCCCTAAGCCGCACCTTTGGTCATTGCGACTAGCTAGGTCTCCGGACTGCAGATCTTGGAGAGAAACCACTCTTTTAGTAACTCAGGAATTTTTTCTGTGTATCTTTCCCTCACTGGGTTTTCTGCGAATTTGGGTTTTCTCCCCACTCCTTTTATTTTCCTCTTTTAGTTTTGTTGCTTTTCTCCAGCTTTTTTCTCTCATCTCTCGTTTTTGCTGTTCATCTTTTTTCTTACTCATTCCTTCCAGCAGCTATTCTCTATCATAATTTTCATTTGTTATGAAAGGACTCCCTCTCAGACTCTTCTCTTCCATCTCTTATCCTGATGATTAATTTTTCAGAGTTTGCTTTTGCATTCTCCAGTTCTGCTCTGTACCCCCTACACCATACTAATGTAAGTACGAAACTTTATGAATCTCTAGATAGATAATGAATCTCTAGGTAGATAGTTAACTTTACACTATTGCTGTTAACTATTGCATTGTTAGAGGTAGGTCACTATTTAGCCTCATGTTTATACCATAATTACAAATTTCTGTGGAGAATGGTGGTACTTTATTTCTTTATAGGATTTGTTCTGTGTTCAGTTTGTATTTGATGCTATAATTGACGCTGACTTTATCATTATAGCCAGTGTGATATGGATGTTTCTATTGTTTTTACTGTTGGTTTTTTGAGATGGCAATGTCTGGAATGTTTTGAGGTCATTAACAATACTGTGGCCCATTCCTGGACACCTGGGTACTGGGCCAAATATACTACAACTTCCCATCTCAAGGAAACAGAATTAGTTAAATGCTGGGACACAGGCAAAGGCAACTAATTAACCATGCCCAGAGGACACTACTGAGAAGTAGACATTAACTAAGTAGGTCTCCATACTAGAAATGAAGACTTCTACAATCAACCCACAAGCCTTGACACAAAGAAAAAAAAAAAAATAGAAACATGAAAACAAAAACCAACAAAATGCCTCCAAACACTAACTCCCCAAAGCTGACACATGGGGCACTAAAGGAGAATAAAGCAAAAATCACGCACCCAAATTACTGTGTTCAAAACTGCATTGGGGAATAACAAAACGAAAGCATTTGACCATCTCACAGAACATATAATACAATATTGGGCCAAATAAAATGACCACCAAGTCTATAAAAGACATTAATAAGCTAATAGAGCTAAACAAAATGATACAAGGTAGGTATTAACAACATAGAAAACAGAGTTCATAAAAGGGCTCCAAATACAAATTCAGAAGATTAAAAATTCAAAAGTATGGGCAACACAAGTGACCAATGTGAGAACAGAATGTCAGAACTACAAGACAGGGCTGTTACTGATGGGCAGTGAGTGAGAGCATCTTTTTAAAGGGGGAGAAAGTGAGAATATCTGACAGCCACTAAATGGAGCAAAGAAGACAGACAATTGGAATCACAGGGAAAAGAAAAAATGAGAGAAGGAGAAATGGAAACAGCTTTTGCAAATAGGATAAGAGTTAAAGGGAGGGTAGGGGAATGGGGAGAAAAAGATGGGTCACGTACAGGTGTAATTTCCCCTGAGGACTGTGATCATTCTGTATACCTACACTGTTCCAATGAACTTAATTTTTAAAAAAGCACAAATGGCATTTTAAAAGCTCAGGAACTTTTCTGATAAAAGGATTTAACACAGATTAAGGGAGGCATAGCCATGATCAGAAAAGAGCCTCTCCAACACATCATAGTCAAAAACCAGGGTGTCCAACACAAGAATAGTATCTTAAAAGCAGAGAAAAGCAACCAATCATCTAGAAAGGAAAAGCTATTAAAATTACAGCAGACTTCTCAACACAAAATGTAAAGGCTAGGAGAGGAAAATGTTTTACGCCCTAAAGGAAAACAATTTCCAACTCAGGCTGCTCTATCCTGCAAAACTATCTTCCATAATTGATGGAGAAATAAGATATTTCCATGATGAGCAGCACCTGAAGAAATTCATGCCTACCAAAAACACACGAAAAATCCTCAGGGATACCCTAGGGAGATAATGAAGCTAATCTTGACAAAAGAGTCCATACTCCAGGTAGGGTGAGCACTTCAGTAGGAAAAGATAGAGAATCAGCAACGGGTAAACAAGGCAATGACAGGAATAAGTCAATATATTAACTCGCAGTGTGAATGCTGTCAGTTCTCTAACTGGGACACTGGATCAAAAAACCCTCCAAATATATATATGAGAAATATATTTAGTACAATATTGAAAGATGAAAAACAGTATGTTAAGCAACAGGACCTCATAAATAAGCAGGTATACCTATCTTATTTTCAGACAAAGTGGACTTCACTCCAAAACAGCACAAGAAGCAAAGATTACTATGACACGTTGGTCAAAGAAAAAAATTCCGCATGAAGAAATAATACTTACAAGTATATATGCACCAAATACTTAACACAATTTAACAACACAAACAGTACTGGACATAAAAGATCATATAAACAACAAAATAATAGTGGGGGTTTCACTACCACATTATCACAAATAGATCAATTAGACAAAATAATCCAATAGGCAAAATAATCAAATAGACTTCATAGATATGGACAGTGTTCCACCCAACAGAATACACACTCAGCAGAATATGAAGCTTTCTCCAAATTAGACGATATACTAGCACACAAAAAATGCTTAAGTAAATGCAAAAGAATCAAAAATTGTCCCATGTATATTATCAGATCATAAGGCAATAAATCTGCAAACTGGTGGCTAAAGAAACCATCGATTTGTTCACCACAAAAGTTATGCAGACGCCAGAAGTTAAGCAATACATGCTTAAATAAAGAGTCACAGAAGAAATCAAGGAAAAGAATAAAAATAGTTCCTAGAATTAAACAACAGTACAGCATAACAAAACCTATGGAACCCAAAGCCGTCCTAAAAAGGAAGTTTATAGCCATGAGCATCCACATGAGAAAAACAGAGGAAGCCCAAATAAAACACCTAAGTGCACCCTCAAGATCTTAAAGGAACAAAGATCAAACCAAATCCAAAACTCATACAAGGGAGGAAAATACAACGATCAGAGGTGAAATTAATGAAATTGAAGCCAAGCAATACAATGAATCAAACAGCAAATTCTTAAAATAAAATAGACCAACTGTCAGCCAATCATACCAAAAAAGAGAAATGTAATTTAAAAAGACAAAACAAAAAAAAAATGGTGCCAATATTCAAATAATCATTGGCAAGTACTTTAAAAACCTGTACTTTAATAAATATGAAAATCCAAAAGAAATAGATTGCTAGGCAAATATGAATTACCAAAACAACCAAGATGATTTTTTAACCCTAAATAATTCAGTAACAGGCAATGAAATTGAAACAGTAATTAAAACACCTACCAGCTCTGAAAAGACCACATCCCAACAGACTAACCACTAAATTCTACAAAATCTTCAAGGAAGATCTAATGCCAATACTTCTCAAATGCTTTGATGAAATCAAGAGGGGCATGATACTCCCAAATTCATTCCTGGAACCAAGCATTACCCTGATTCTAAAACCAGACAAGGAGCCAGCTATAAAAGAAAAAGGCCAATCTTTTTAATTAACACAGATGAAAAAACTCACAAGATTGGCTAGTATAATGCACAAATCATCAAAAAGATTATATATCATGACCAAGTAGGCTTCAACCCAGGGATGCAAGGATGGTTCAACATACACAAAACAATAAATGTAATATACCACATAGATAGTAGCAAGGATAAGAATTATATGATCATTTCAATAGATGCAGAAACACCTTTGACAACATCCAACATCCACTCATGATGAAAGCCTGATGAAAACAGGTATAAAAGGACTTTATCTCAGTCTGATAAAACTTACTGCCAACATCATATTGAAAGAACAACTAAAAGCTTTCCCTCTACAATGATAGATAAGGTAAGGATGTCCACCACCACTCCTTTTCAATATAGTCTCAAAACTGGCCAGAGCAATCAGGTGAGAGAAGTAAAATGGATACATATTAGAAAGAATTCAAATTATTTGCAAGTGATATGATCCATTACATTGAAGAAATTCCACCAAAAGACTTCCAGAGTAACCAAATTCATCAATGTAGCATGATATAAAAATAACAAGCAATAGTGTTCTGATACAGCAACAGAAGCATGAAGAAATTAGGAAAACAATACCATGACAATAACATCAAGAACAATTAAGTACTTAGGGATTAATCTAACCAAGGAAGTCAAAGAGCTATACAGGGAAAATTGCATCACTCTGAAAAAGGAGATCAGCCAAGGATGAGCTCAGCAGCACAGCGCCTGCCTGGCAAGCGTGAACCCGAGTTCAATTCCTAGAACCAGAAAAGGAAAAAAAGCCAAAACACAAAATGAAACAGGAGATCAAAGCGAGCATCAGAGAATGGAAAAATATCCCGTTTCTACAAAGACAAAACCAGTACTATCAAAATGGCCATACTGCCAAGACTAATACTCAAATGTCATGCAATATCAATTAAAATATGGATAGTATTCCCACAGAACTAAAGAAAACAACTCTAAAGTGTATGCAGAACCAGAAGAGATTCAGAAGAGCAAAAGCATTCCTGAGCAACAAGAGCAAAGCAAGAGCCACTGCCATCCTGCATTTGAAGTTATATTCCAAAGCTACAGTGATAACAGCAGACATGTAGATCTGTGGAACAGAACAGAAATTAAAGTAACAACCCCAGCAAACTCAGCTACCTGAACTTTGAATAGGGGGCCAAAAATATATGCTCAAGGAAGGGTCACCACATTAGAAAGTGGTGCTGACAAACTGGCTACCCACCTGCAGAAGACTGAATCTGGAGGTACATCTCCATGTACTAAAGAATCAAAATGTATTAAAGATCTAAATACTAAAACAGAAATGTTGAGTCTGCTGGAAAATAAAACTCTTGAAGACATAGGTAGTAGGCAAGGATTTTCTGAGCAAAACCCAAATTGCATAAGAAATAGCATCAGGAATCAACAAATGAGATTATTTCAAATTAAAAGCTTGTGCACAGCAAACAACCAATAAACAACCTACAGAATGCAAAAAAAAGTTTACTCTCTGATCCTCTGAGAAAATATATATAAAATTAGACACCCTCCAAAATAAAAGACCCAATCAAAAACTCGGAAACAAAAATTTCCGGGAAGTACAAATGGCCAATAAATACTCAAGAAAGATATTCAACATCTTAGACCATTATAGAAACATAAACTAAAACATGGATTCACCTTACTCCAGAAGGAATAGCTATCATCAAGATCTCAAAAAAAAAAAAATTCTGGCAAAGTTGTGGGGAAAAAGAAACTCTTCCACATTGTTGGTACAAATGTAAACTAGTACAACCACTGTGGAAATCAGTATAAGGACTCCGCAACTAAAACTAGAAATTCCATTTAACCCAGATAGTCCCCTTCTAACTATCCTTCTAACAGAGTTAAAGACATTGTACTACAAGGATGCATGCATACCCATGTTTATAACAGCACAACTTACAAGACCTAAATCTTGGAAGTGGCCTATATGTCCAGCAACAGATGAATGGATACAGAAAATATGGTATTTATACACAATGGAGAACTACTCAACCAAAATAAGAATGAACTTGAGTCATTTGTAGGAAATTAGATGCACCTTGACACCATCATACTAAGTGAAATAACACTGACAGTTAATTCTTGCATGGTCTCTCTTATACAGGAAACCCAACATATAAATTAAAAAGCAAGATAAAGATAGTAGGAAATAGGGAGACACTGTAAATCTTTTGCAGTAGGAAAGAGAACCAATAGATGGAGGCATGGAAGAGGGAGGGGAGGGAAAAGTAGTTTCTAAAAGAATTGAGATGTGTTATTTAAACTTACCAACTCCCCACAATGAAGGTAATCATTATGTACTGCAAACGTGTGTATATGTTTATATATATGCCTCAGTTCATGAACACTTCTTTTCAAAAACCAATTTGCTAACAGAAATATTTGGCAAAATTTTGCTTCCATTTGTGAACTCCACATCAGGTGACGAACCTGACCATGGTCATCTTCCCCACATGAGTACAAATATGGCCATCTTCCATGGATTCATGGGATGAATTAAGTTTGTGAACCAATACATAGATACAGAGATATTGTGGTATTAGCTTCTTAAAGTTTATAAGATATTTTGGTCTAGTAAGTGTGTTTTTATAAATTAATATATTAAAGACTGTTTTCTTAAATTGGATAAATTAAATTTGTTATTGCTCAAGGTCTTGCTTTATAGTCTAAGCTAATCTGAATTCACAGTGATCTTCCTCCCTCAGGTTCCCAAGTGCCAGGGTTACAGGTGTGCGCCACCACACCCAGCTACATTTCTAATGTATAATTTTATATTAAAATAATACTTTAACTTTTGCACTAAGTGGGAGGGCCTTGCAAGCTAACAATCTATGGGGCAGAACTTCCCTCTGTGACTGAAAAAGCAGCTGCCTGAATCAATTTGCCTCAGTTTCCTCCATTGAAGCATGGCTTCTCCAGTTTTCCTCCACATCTTATGTTGTCCCAACCCAAAACAATGGTATTTAAATTTTATTGTCTATAATTATTTTGGCCATAGTTAAAAAGTTAACTTTTCTGTGTCTAAAGCAATAAGAGTTAAGACTAAAATGCTATTGATTAAACTTACAAAAACTACAAAGAGAAACAAAATCTGTATTTTTTTTCTTTTTTTCTGTCTGTCTTTTTGAGACAGGGTTTCAGTATGCAATTCAGACTAGCCTTCAGCTCACTATGTATCCCAGGCTGGCCTCAAATCCTGGCAACAATCCTCCTGCCTCAACCTCCCAAGGCCTGGAGTTACAGGCATGTGTGACATGCCCATCTAAAAAAAAAAATCTGTGTTTTATCAAAATAATTTTTTTCTGTTTTCTGCTTTAGACTTTTTGTTGCTTTATTTAAGAAACTGAGTTCTAATACTTAAAGATTATTTAAATTCTAGCTTGTTATGTTTTCAATATTCAATTTATAATTGGTTAAACAAACAGCTAGCAGCTATTATTTTAGGTTATAACATCCTACCATATGTATTTCTGGATATATATACATATGTATATACATATAAGCTTAAATACATATATATACACATATAAGTTTAAGCTTTAAAGTGGAGTTTATAAAGTTAAGATTTTATAAGTATAATACCTATAAAATAAGAAATAAGTACTCTCTAAGACCCTTACAAAACAAATCAAGAGTTGAAATAAATTGGTGAAACTCTGCAGTGAAGCAGCCAGCATTCTTTCTAAATACTATAATCTGGAAAAACTAACAACAAATAAAGGATCCAAAGAACAGTCTAAAGAAAATGAGTATGTTCTTGAAGAAGACTTTGAGAAGTACAAAAGCAGTGATACAACTAATGATTGTGTATCACCAGTGATACACCTCCAGAAAGTATTAAAACTATACATCTTAATGAAGTTAGTGCAGTGTAAACTGTTTTTGAGCTATTGGAAAAATTATTCCAAGGTCAGCTGGTATTAAGGACTCATTATCCTTAGAATGGAAAAGTTTAACAAACAGAAGAGAAGGTTTTCAGGATGTCACTGTGTCACCACAGAAGATGAGCTTTCCAAAGTAGAAGAGAGTTCTGAAATTTCTCCATAGACAAAAACAGAAATAAAGACCTTGAGATAGACAGTTTCACAATTTGCTTCCATCAAGAAGATTGTAAGAGAAGAAAAATATTTCTGTGAACATTGCCATCATTACCCTGAAGCCCAACAAAGTTTTCTGTTTGACAAAATGCCTGAAGTTACAACTATTCATGTGAAGTGCTTTGTGGCAGGTGGTTTGCAATTTGATTGTTATGGTGGTGGCAACACTTCTTTATTGACACACCTGAAATTGTCACTGGCAGAATGGAGCACACGGCCAGCTAATGGCAGCGATGGGTTATTTGCAGATGTGATGCGAGTGGCATTACAACTAGCAGTGGCTGTTACACTGCCCCTGTTAAAGTCACTGACCTCCACAGCTTGGAGCTACATAAGAAAATGTTCATGGTTGGCCAGAGGCGGAAAGTAGGTAGACCAGAGCTTCCAAATGAGGGCGCAATGAGTGCTATTCAAACTTATTTATGAAGGTAAAGAAGCGTCGATGAGAGTTGTAGAAATACACACCCAAGGAATGTTTTAAACAAAGTATAGAAGCTATTGGACTTATTGGAGGACAGAAGAGCAGATTACTCTACAACAAAGCATCAAATCCTGATAGGGCTGCCCGCACACACGCACTGAAAGTTCGGAGAGTACCAATAATAATAGGACCCATGAGGTGGGCAGACACAAGGAATCCAGTGATCAAGGCATTATTTACGTGAGTGAACTTGAAAAACACAAATTGTAGTGCAGAGCTTAAAAGAGTACGACAGGACATGGTTGCTTTTTGATGATTCTGAAGTGAAAGTTACTGAGGATTTTTTAAATTTTCTTTCCCCTTCTAAATCTCCTATATCTACTCATTACTTGTTATTTTATAAGAAATTATAGAGCTGGTGTATTTTCCTTGTGTGTATATCAGTGGTGGCGAACCTTTTAGAGCTTTCAGTGATACAAACAGCTCGCAGCAGCACATGTGCCACATGTGCGCCAGCACTGGTATATATATATTAAACAGATCTGGCCAACATAAATTGATTACAGCAAAAATCCTTGTAGCTTCGCTTTTAAAGCCACTGGATACTACTGGTCGCTCTAGTTTTTTATAGAATAATGAGATTTGAAAAACTGAAAAACATTTTAATTTTTAGAATTCACTTTCTTCATGGAAACAAGTGATGCAGTAGCTCCTGGGAACAAACTTATGTATTCCTCAATTGAATTATCCAAAATGGAAGCATTTGAAACTTTTGGATTTACACCAATCTTTTGAGTTGGCTTTTTAAAATAAATTGCTTGTATTTTTATTCCTGTATAAATTATCTACATGATGGATAAATTATGAATAAATTATCTACATGATGTTTCTTTTTCACCTAAGAAACAGAATTTCATTCAGTACATTTAGTTTTATATCAGTCATAAAGCCTGATTTCTGATGCACTGTATCAGTGGCACAAAATTTAGAAGGCATGTCTTCGTGTCAGGGTGTGCATTTCATGCGTTGGCTATGTCCTCTGCAAGTAATGATATTTTCTTTCCTATCCCATGTCCCTTTTATTTCTTTCTCTTGATTAATTACACTGGCTAATTTTTTTATTTTAAAGAGAAAAGAACAAAACAAAATAACAAAAGGCAAGACATAAACAAAGCAACACAAAAACAATAAAAACGATATAGAATTTCAAACAAAGTGATGGGGAATTAACAATGGTTGTTGTATTACATATTGTTATCTTCAAATTGGTTACTCAGATAACCAACAGGCGTGAAAGATTGATCAAACGATTAAACGTTAACTATTCCTTTCAATAAACCAATAGAAATTAGCAATACAATTAGCTATCTTGTGTGTGTATATTTATATACATGTATTTTTTCCTTCTTTTTTTCTTTTATCTTTTCCCTCATCCCAGTTGTTCTTTTCTTTTGAGGAGTTTCTTTCCCTTTCACAGAATGTATTATTCCTTTCAGATTTTATTTACTCTTTCAGGTTCTTCCACTAGGGAGACAATGGGATGTTTACACCTCTGAGTCTGATTTAGTTCACTTATGAGTGTGGTCTCTAGTTGCATCTATTTACCTACAAAAGCCTTGAGTTTATCTTTCTTTATAACTGAGTAACATTCCATTGTACAAAAATGCATTTTTCTTATCCACTCCACGGTTGATAGGCATTTGGGTTGTTTCCAAGATTTTGCTATGACAAATTGTGCTGCTATGAACATGGGTGCACATGTATAACTATAGTATGATGTTGTCAGTTCTTCTGGGAATGTTTGGGTTAAGTGGGACCTGTAGTCCTAATTTTTTGAGAACTCTCCATACTTATTTTCAAAGTGGCTGGACCAGTCCAACAGTGGAAAAGAGTTCCTTTTTTTCCCACAGCCCCTCCAGCATTTGTGGTTGGTGATTTCTTGATGGTAGCCATTCTTACTGGAGTGAGATGACATCTCAGTGTTGTTTCAATTTTCATCTCTCGAATGACCAGTTATGTTGAACATTTTTTCATGTATTTATTTGCCATATCTATTTTTTTCATCTGAGAAGTGTGTATTCATCTCAGATGCCCATTTTTGGATTGAGTCTTTGAATTTGGGGGGGTCTGAGTTTTTTAACTTCTTTACATGTTCTAGATAGAAGTCCTTTTTCTGAGGGACAGTTAGCTAAAATGTTTTCCTATTCTGTGGGTTGTCTTTCCACCCTATTGGTGATATATTTTGAAGTACAAAAGCTTTTTAATAGGATGAGCTCCTGGTTGATTCTTTGAAGTGTCTGAATTGCAGTCTTTGAATTTAGGGGAGTCTGTTTTTTCAATTCTTTACATGTTCTAGATAGAAGTCCTTTTTCTGAGGGACAGTTGGCTAAAATGTTAGCTAAAATGTGCAGTTTGGGTTTTGTTCATGAAGGCTGTGCCTACCCCTGTTTCTTCAAGAGTTTGACCTACTTTCTCTTCCAGTAGATGCAGTGTTTCTGCTTTAATATTTAAACCTTTGATTCATTTTGACTTCAGTTTAGGTGATAGACGTGGGTCTAGCTTTAGTCTTGGCATGTAGAGAGCCAGTTTTTCCAGCACCATTTATTAAAGAGGCTGTCTTTCTTCCAGTGAACGTGTTTGGCCCCTTTGTCAAAGGTAAGGTGACTGAATGTGTTTGTGATTTTGTCCATATCTTATAATTTGTTCCACTGGTCCTCAGGTCTATTTTTTCCCTGTACCATGCTGATTTTATGACAGTAGCTTTGTAGTATAATTTCAAGTCAGGGATTGTGATGCCTCCTGACTTGTCTCTGTGGCCCAGGATTGCCTTTGCTATTCTAGGTCTCTTCTGGTTCCAGATGAATTTTAGGAATATTTTCTCTACTTCTGTGAGATATGCTAATGGAATTTTGATTGGGATTGCATTAAACTTGTATAACAATTTTGGAAGTATGGAGCACTGACTAATTTTTTTTTTTTTTTTTTTTTTTTTTTGTCTTTTTGAGACAGGGTCTCCCTATGTAATTCAGGCTGGCCTGGAACTCACTTTATAGCCCAGGCTAGTCTTGAACTTGCAACAATCCTCCTGCCTCAGCCTTCTGAGTGCTGGGATTACAGGTATGCACCACCATGCCTGGCATGGCTAATGTTTCAAGAACAAAATTGAACAGGAGTGGTGATAGTGGACATCTTTGTCTTGTTCCTGATGTTAGACAGAAAGCCTTCAGCTTTTCTCTGTTTAATATGATGTAGATCAAGCTTTATTCATAGATGGCTTTCATCAGTGAGATAAAGATCACCTATACCTATTTTCTTCACGGATTTCATCACAAAGGGATATAGGATTTTTGTCAAAGGCTTTTTCTATGTCTAATGAGGTGATTGTATATTTGTCCTTGCTTCTGCTTATGCAGTGTATTACATTTATTGATTTGTGCATGCTGGGATATCCCTCCATACCTGGAATCAATTGTGCTTTGTCATAATATATGACTGTTTTGATGATTTCCTGCATTGTTTGCTCATATCTTAGGATTTTTTTGGTCTATATTCATTAAAGAGATTGGCCTGTGGTTCTCTTTTTTTGGTTAGATTTTTTTTCTGGCTTTGGAATCAGGGTAATCCTTGTTTTGGGGAATGATTTGGAAGTAATGCCTCCCTTTTGATTTTGTTAAAGAGTTTGAGTAATACTGGCTTAGATCTCTAAAGCTATTATGGAATTCAACAGTAAGTGATGGCATAAGTGGGTTCAAAGTGAGGAGTATTTTGAGGGAAGTAAATGGCAATGTGTCTGTTATAGTAATAAATTTTTAAAATGTAAATATTCACCATATTTGCTAATCATTCCACGTGTAAGTAATTTCAGATGAAATAGGAGCTTGGTTTGGCAAAGCAGAGCCTTGTCAAGCAGAATTGGTACAAGAGCAGCCTACAGCTGCATCTCACTCATGAGTGCCGAAGCATTTCAGGATTGGAACCCCACCACTCACCTTCCCAGGGAAAAGGAAAAGACCCAGAAATTTTAGTGGGAATTAAGTGACCACAGTGGACATTCTCAGACCAGCTGTGATGCTGAACGGGGCACAGTTCCATCACACCATGTTAGCTGTCTGTACACAGCAGGCTTCTTGTGGCAAGATTCTCCCAGGATGCAGAAGGAAGAAAGCACAATGCATCTCTTTTCCAGAGGCTAGAAGTCAGGAAAGAGAAATCACCGCAATAAAACCATCTCGAGCAGAGAGAACTTCACCCAAGGCAACAAGGTGTGGGCATGTCTGCGGCGCCTCGAGCTGCACCCATTTCACTTCCTCAGCTATGCGTGCCTGTTACCTCAGCCATCACCCACTTTGCCTTTTCAGAGTTATATCCGTGGGGAAAACTGAGTAAGTCTTACACCGTGTGGCAGAATTGGCAGTACTCTTAAAAGCTAAAATTCTTGGTCAGAATTAAACCTGCCTCTCAAAAGGGGGAAAAAGAGAAAGAAAATCAACTATAGTAATGAAAGGTCCAGAACAAGGGAATACAAAATATGAGGCCATTTTAAAACTTTTCTAGCTGACAAAAAGATATATAGATATCTTCACATGTGACTTCTCCTTTTGCCCTCACGTGTCAGTGTCTATGCCTAAACTTCCCCGTATAAAGACATATCATCGTTTTTAACTTGCTTATCTCTGTAAAGCCCAGTTGCCAAATAAGGTTTCATTTGGTGATACTCAAGATTTCAACATATGCTGAGAGGTCAGAGTTCAACCTATAATAATACACGTTTGAAAAATGTATTATGTGTACATATTTGTGATAAATAATGAATACATTTGTTATGGAGACTTGGTACATATACATGCCACATGTTAAACCTGTCTCTTTCCTTTCCTCTCTCCTCCCCTCCTCTCTCTCCCTCAATCCCTAAATCCCCTTATCTGCATAAGGCCTTCCTCCCTATTTGCTTTTTTTTCTTTATACTTCTGGCTCTCACATAGGATAAAACATGTAATATTTAACCTTCTGCATGTATTTCATGTAAACTTATGTTCTCAGCATGCATCCATTTTCTTTCAAATGACTCAAATTCGTCTTTATTGAGGACTGAGTTGTACTCCATTGTGTATACAAGTCACATTTCCTTTATCCCTTTGTAACGGTCGATACACTGTGTCAAATGGAGAAGTTTAGAAGTTTAACTAAGTGACTCATCAGTGGATCTTCACTTGTAAACGTCCTTATCCTGTCTGTGCAAGGAGGAGGGCACAGAGATTGTGTGACTGCAACACCCACCCCGGGATGAGGGGATAGCCTGCATACAACATAAGGGAGGAAAAGAGGCTTGTCCTGCACTTTTTTCTCTGGTTGCTTTTGCTGTCTTCTGCCACCATGGACTGTTGCCCCTGTGCCCTGCCACCCTGCCTTGGAGCCAGCTGATTATGGACTGAAACCTCCACAAACTGTGAGCTAAATAAACTTTTCCTTCCTTCATTTTGGGTGTTGGGTATTTCGCCTCAGAAATGAAAGAAAAGTAGCCAACACAGAATTTAGTACCAGAAAAACAGAGTCATGGCTGTGACTATACCTGATCAGCAGCCTTTGGGAGTGGCTTGTGGGAAGAGTTTCGAAAGGTTTGGAGTTGCTGCCTGAAAGAGTAGCTCTGGAAGACTGTAGCCTGTTCTGTATGCGAGATTCTGGTCAGAGTTCAGAAGACCAAAAATAAGTAAATTTTAGACAAATCAAAATAATATTTAGAAAAAAATAACAATATCAAGAATGAGTGATTTTTTTTTATTTTAAAAAAATACAAGTACAAAAACATATTGACAAACAGACACCAACTAGCATAAAAACGAGTACAATCACAACTAATCTATAGACAAGGTGATATGATCTCAACAGTGGTTATTGCTTTATCCATTGATATCTTCGAAGTGTAAATATATAAGCCCATATCCAGACATGCAAATTTAGTCAGACAATTAATCCTCTCAACAACAGAAAAAACACAAAAACCAAAAATCCAAAGACAAAAAACAAAACAGGCAAACATC
>PVLD010010354.1:0-55802 GCA_004027595.1 Dinomys branickii
ACCTGTTGCATGGAGAATTGTTTTCCAACCTTTAACTTTCAACCTGTGGATTTCCTTTTGAGTAAAATGTGTTTCCTGTATACAGCATATCGTTGGATTGTGTTCCTTAATCCAGTCTTCCAATCTTTTCCTTTTGACTTTTGAGTTGAGGCCATTTACATTAATGGTTATCATGGTTATATGTTGGCTTATTCTAGTCCTGTTATTTACTTATTGTTTTCCTTCTTTTGCTTAGTGTTTACTTGCTTGTTCTGTTTAGGGAGCTATTTCTATTGTTGTTCTTGGAATTGTGGTCTCTTTTTTCTCTGTCTAGAATATCTTTTAGTGCTCTTTGCAATGCTGGTTTGGCACTCATGAAGTTCTTCAGTTGTTCTTTGTCATGGAAATATTTTATTTCTCCATTGAATTTGAGCGATAGTTTTGCAGGATACATCAGCCTGGGTTGAAAGTTGTTTTGTCTCAGAATCTGTAATATCTCGCTCCAAGCTCTTCTTGATTTCATGGTTTCCGTTGAGAAATCTGCTGTGATTCTGATGGGCTTTCCTTTATAGGTGATCTGTTTCATTTCTCTAGCAGCTTTTAATATTGTGTTCTTTTGTTGGATATCATGGATCTTGACTATTATGTGACTGTGTGTATTTTTCTTGGGGTTATGGATCGTTGGGGTTCTATATCCCTCGATTAACTGAACTTCAGTATCTTTTACCTTGTTTGGGAAATTTTCTGCTATTATTTCAGCAAATATTCTTTTTATATCGTTTGTGTGGTCTCCTGCTGTTTCACTCACTCCTATAACTCGAATATTGTTACGTTTTGCCTCATCTTGGAGCTGTTGGATTGACTTTTCTTATGTCTTTGATGATATAATGAGATTCTTCCTTTCACGCTCATAAGCTGCCATGCTGTCTTCATGTTCTGAAATTCTATCTTCAGTTTCATTTAAGCGGTTTTGCAATCTTTCAGTGTAAGTTTTCAAATCCTGGCATTCTCTTTGGACCTGTTTCATTCTTGGTAATTCATTCCTAAATTACTCTTGTAACGTTTCCATTTGTTTCCTATTTTCTTCTCGTCTTTTGTCTATTTCTTCTCTATGTGTACGGAACATTTCTTCCATCATTGTTTTCAGCTCGTTTTTTGTCTGAGAGATCATTGCAGGTATGTGGCTTATTTCTGCTTGAAGCTTTTTTATGGTCTGTTGGAGTTGTTTCATTTCAGATGCAATCGGTTCATAACTTGCAGGTATGTGGCTTCCTGGTTCCCCTGTATCCTCACATTCAAAACTTGTTCTGGGTGGGGTTGAGTTTTGAGACTGCGTTTTGTTCCTCTGTTTTCCTATTTTTGGGTATCAGATTCAAAATGTGGAGCTATAAGTTCCCCAGGCAGTTCAGCAGGCAAAGGTCTGCTGCAGAGGCTGCTCCAATGATTCCTTCTCTTTGGGAGAATGTTCCTTAAGCTGTCTGCTGAGATTTCCGCTTCTACTCTCTACCCCGAGACCTGGCTGGGGTGCATAAACAGCTCGCCGCCCCAGGGACCTTGCAGGCAGGGGGCCGCTCAGGTGTTTCTCCCTGGGTGGAGCTCCTCCCCCACTCACAAATCCCATCAGAGCGCCCAGCCAGCTCTTCCGACCCAGGGATCCTGCAGTCAGTAAAGCTGCTCGGATGTCCCTCGCTGGGCGGAGCTTCTTCCCGACTCAAAAAAACCAGTCAGGGCGCCCAATGAACTCACCCTGGGATCGTGCAGACAGGAATGCTGCTCAGATGTATCTCCCAGGGTCGAGCTTCTTCCCGACTCAGAAATCCTGCTTCGGTGTTCACTCGGCTCACCTATTCCGAGATCCGTGCCGGCAGGAGATCCTGGCGCTCCCTGGTGCTTCTCCGCCTCCTCGGCTTTCTCACAGGAGCCACCGACTGCAGCTGCCACAGTTCCCGCGGCGCTGGCTGCAGGGGCAGGGCTCTGAGCGGGATCCCGGACCGCTGCCCAGATTGGTGCAATCTGCCCGAGGAGCGCGCTCTCCGACCTTGCTCTGCTCTGCCGCCTCCAACAACTCCCGGCCGCAGCTGCCTCCGCGCCAATCTGGCTCAGGAGCTGGGAGGGTCCGTCCCACCGCAATCACTCTTGGTTTTACGCGGAGTCAGCTGAGCTGCGGCCCAAGCGCAGCACCGATCACCTCGGGCGCCCAGCTCCCAGGACCCGCTCACTTCTCGCCTCAGCTGCCGACCCTTTAATGCTCAGGCCACGGAGAGCAACACGATCAGATGGAATTTCACATCTGTGGACCCGGCACCTAGCACCTGCGCGCAAAGTATAGGTCTCTGGGAGAGTTTCCCTCTGCCGCTCACCTGGTCGCCATCTTCCCAGGAAGTCACAGTTGTAGCTTTTAATTACATTTCCGTTGCACTTCTATACTTTCTGTCTCTGCTAAAAAGCTTCCCATCATTCATGTTGTCTGCCTTTCTCACCAGAGTCTTTAATATATCAGACAATCATTCCTTTAAATCCTGTCTGACAGTCCTCAGGTGGAATCACCTCCGCCTGGCTCTGCTGATAGTCTCTTCACAGCAGGTTGGCTTTTTCTTGCTTTTTCAGTGCATTTCATCAAATGCACAAAAGCAAGAGACAGCACGTGTGGATGGGCGGACTCTGAGTACCAGGTTAACACCTGTAGGTGGACATGCCTCACACGTTGCTGTGCTCTTAGTGGGGAGAGTGGAGTCCAGCCATCTCGCAGTGGAGCTGTGCTCCGTTGCTGTTGCTGTAGCCACTTTCAGTTACTTCTAGTTTTGAGTGCCTCTGACATGACCTTCTGCCAGTGAAGTGGCCACAGGGTTTTCTCAGTGTCTATGACACCCACAGCTTTAGGCCTCCCCTTCTTGCCCAAGTCTCAGAGGATCCCCTCCGTGGTCCCCCCAAGGGACCGCTTCTGCATGCTTCTGGTGCTTGCGAGTCTCTTTGGGGGAAACACGCTCAGTCATCCTGGTCCAGCCTCGGTCTTAGGCAGCCAGGATTCCTGGCTCTCAGAACAGGAGTTTTCTCAGGAATCATGACCCTCTCAGTGCGAAGAGACTGCTTGTAATGTGGTCCCACGTGCTCTCCTGGGACAGAGGACTTTTTCTTGTTGCTGTTGCCGTTGTTATTGTGTCTGCCTACTCCAGCCTCACTGGGATAAAGGCGTGTTCACGTGTTTTACGTGGAGGCTGCCACAACGACACTGAGTGCCACACTGTTTTAGAGAAAAGAGTAACGTAAGTGTCCATCAACAGATTATATGATAGAGTAGCTCTGTATGCAGTCATCTCAGGAGTTCCAAGACAAAGCACCGTTTAAATATGCACAATGCTAGGTGCAGTACACCCGTTAAGGAGCAGTTCTGAAAGCTTGAACTGTGAAGCTACCCCTGAGATATTTTTTGTCCTGACCAGCATGGCCTGCGGACTCCCCTGCCCCCAAGAATCAGGTGTGCAAGGGTGCCAAAGGCTCTCTGTGTGCTGGAGGTCTGTAGGATCTGATCACAGGCCTGGAGCTCAGTGTAGGGTCCCGTGTAAGTCTGTATCAAGCCAGGACACAATGTCCAAGGTGAAGGTCAAGACTAGGGCTCTTCCAAAGAAGAAGAAGCAAGCTCCCCTCCTGCATTTCACTTTGATACCATTCAGACTGCAAGCTGCCCTAGGACTCCACACCCAGGACTGTGCTGATCCATTTGAGCTGGGCGTATCTTACTGAAGTTGATACAGTCAGTTAACTATCACAGAAGCCCTTGCCAGGAATGAAGGTCCCCTTGCTCTGGATTAGGCACACCTATTTCCTTTCTTTTAATCCTGAAAAACCCTCTAGTGTGGGTACAAGGAGCCCTGTTTTACCTCTTGTTTTGGTTTAACAAACTTTTGAAACCCTAAGCTTCCCCCTCCTTATCCTTTCCCTCAAATAAATGTTATGGTTTTGGAAATAAATCCATGAAGACTTACATCTAGTTCTTTCTCCCTTCCACCTGGCCATGTACATCCTCGGAGGCAGGGGAATGGGATGCACCACCTGCAGCTTCTTTACTTTTTCCTGCACTTGGGCCTTAACATTAACTGACCAAATTGTCTGTGTTTTCTTGCTCCAGTCTGAGAGCTGTAAAATTACTACATTCTGATTAATATTTTAAGGTGAAGTTCTTATTTTAAATTAAATGTCACTTAGTTATATGTGAAAAGATGGCATCCAGCCAACAACAAGTTTCTCATTAACTTCCAAAAACCCTTTAGGGAGACTCAGATAAAGTTTCAAGTACAGTGTCTAATTATATCTAGGAGCTACTTGACTGTGGCTAAACAGTATCTAAGTATCTTAGAATCGAAGTTATTAGCTGGCCTGTTCATGAAAGCAATGACTAGAATTTTATGATTTCCCCCCACTTGTGTGCACATCTGACAGATTTTATTTTCCAAAGAATGTTGCGGGCTCTATGCAACAGATTCAGTAGAAAAGTCAGAAGAGATACAGCTAAGCTTGTGGGCACTTCTCACACCACATGTTCTGCAGAGGTTGCAGTGCCTGCCTACTTCTGGGTGTTAACATTTCCCTTTCCATAACCCAACTTCATCCAAGTTCTGCTTGTGGCGGGCAGTTGAGTTCCAGAGAATATACTCTAAATGTCAGTAACTGTTAAATCTGATGTGAATGGATAGAGAAGGACGAGGTAACGTTGACCTTCAACACTTCTATGTGGTGGTGGAAATGGAAAATCACAAGTTCTGTAAGTACTTAGAAGGGGATTTCAAGCAACCACTTCTCTAATGGGATGGATTAATCAGTAGAAATTATTGTGTATGAGAGACAACTGACTAGTCACATGTATCATGAAGTGTTAGGTTTATAAGAGATGAGATCAAACAAGAATTAAGAGTACAAAATTAGAAATGGAGTCAAACTTCAAGAATAACCTTAATCTTTTATAAGAATACATTCTGTTTTGTTTTTAGTGCTGGGGACTGAACTCAGGACCTCATGCATGCCAGGCAAAGGGCTATACTATGAAGCTGTAATCTCAGCACTTGGGAGGCTGAAGCAGGAAGATCTCTGTGAGTTTGAGGCCAGCCTGGGGTACATAAGTGAGTTCAAGGACAGCCTGCACTACATAGTGACACCTATCTCAAAACAAAAGCAAACCAAGAATCAATTATTTATAGTGTCTACTCTCTTTATAATCATCATTTTGGTCACCACATAATGTTCTAGCAATTAGAAGTACATAATTCACTTAACTATCTTCCTACTAAAGACTGACATTGTCTGTTTTTCTATCATTAGAAATAGTGCTACAGAAAACATTTCCCAACACAGTACATTCTTCCTGCTCCTCTGTATAACCTACGCCACTTCAAGGGGGGCAGAGCATTGTCCACTGACTTCAGTGCCAAGAGCAGCACTGGCACAGAGTAGGTGCCTGACAGTGCTTTTTGGTATCTTCTTAATGTGTGGAGTTTTCATCATATTTTAAATTCCTACTCAGGACAGATTCCCAGGTGTCCAAGCTCTGGAGTACTCTTGTTCAGATATTTCTTTTACCCAGAAGAGCAAGTTTGCATGCAGTTGTCCTCAGTGTAACAGGCCCGACAGAGGCAGTTATCAGGCAAATTTCCTTTTAGCTGTCTTCTCTGAGAAAAAATAAGGAACCAAATTTGAGTGGAGCTAACTGTATTAGAAACTGGACAGAGAAAGGGAGAGCATTAGCATGTCCTGTTACTTACTATGTACCAGGCACTGTGTAAAGCTCAAATTCACATCCTCTAGTGTCACCCAGGAAACGGTGCAGTTGGGCCTATATTCAATGGAAATCCAAGCTTCTCGGAGATCCTGTAATTTACTCAATTCCAGTGTCACCCAGCTGGCTAATGGTGGAGCCAGGATTAAATGCAAATCAAATGACTGACTTCAAAGTACATGAAAACTTCTAATTCCAGTCCATGTTCATCCAAGGTTTCAGCCTGAGGCCATGATGTTTCTCTTCCTTACTTTTTTCTTGTTGCTGAGACAAAATACCCAACACCCAAAATGAAGGAAGGAAAGGTTTATTTAGCTTACAGTTTGTGGAGGTTTCAGTCCATACTTCGTTGTCTCAGAGGCAGAGTGGCACGAGGCAGAGGGCAAACCGTTCAGGGCAGCAAACAACCAGCAAATGTTTGGAATTGCAGGCAAGCAGCCTCTTTCCTCTCCCTTGTAAACAGCTTACCCCCACCCAGGGGGCGTGTACCACTCACACAATCTCTCCATGCCCTCCTCTTCCACAGGCTCAGGATGTGTGCAAAGTAAGCACCCTGGCTTCCTGCTGAATCACTAGTTAACCTTTTAAACTTCCAAAATTAACACAATAAACAACATCCCAGAAAGGTAAGGGCATGTCCTTTTCACCCCAAGATCTACAACTGCTGAGTTACTCAGCTAAACCTCCAGACTCCCCAAGTTGACACAATGTATCAACCGTAACAATGTTAAAACCCCAGACAACCCCTCGAGGTCCTTGTGCAGGGGGGATTGTCTCTGTGGGCTGCTGACCTGTTCTATAGGAATTTGGTGCTCAATGTTATCATGATTGTTTCCCTCTTTGAAAATTATTAGGGATGAAGCAGTGTCTTTCCTTGTGTTCTGTCTTTAGTATTTGATTGAGTTCTAAGCCTTGCAGTACACTGATACTAACAGTTAAAGGGACACTAACAGGTCTGGGAGATTCCAAGAGTCTCGCTATGCCAGCACTTGTGCTTTGGGGATGCTGCTGAGGGGCTCGGCTCAGACACCAGTCACAGTCTAGCTGCGAGACAATCAGTGCATTTTAACTTGGGTCTTTTCATTTTGTTGCTCTGGTCAGCACTACCCTGGCCCATCCCAGTGAAGTTCCATGCATAGCCAGCATATACCGAATGCCTCACTCCCCTTCAGTTTTGGACCCCAGAAGGAGAGACTGGGCAGTTTGTCAATTTTGTCAAGTTTATTTCATAGACCCATAGAGTTTGTTTACTGTCACTCCTGGGCCTAGAGGTCAAACCTTCAAACTGTAGTCCTTGGAAGTCTTTGCTGTTTTGCACCCTGGACACCAGGATTTGCATGGCCTTAGATCACTGTGCTCATTGGAAAAGAAACCCTTGAACTCAGGTGGCCAGACACTGACTCTGACTGAAGCCTTTCTAGGCCATTTTGGTGTTTCTGCTTTTCTCCCTTACCTTGTATGTATATCCTGACTTGGCATGAAACTGAAGCTCTTTTTATCCTTTCCTTTCCTTTCTCTCATTGTTTTTACTTGACCTGAAAGGTGAGTTATTGTCATTTCATCCTGGGATCCAGCAGTGCCCCTCTCTTTCTACATTACTCTTGGCTTTTGGCTTAGTTACTTTCGAATCCTAGCATAGCGTGGGATCGGTGCCTCTGGGTCATGTACGCAGACTAAGTCTTGACACTGGGCATGTGTGGAATACTTAACATCACCCAGAAGCCTAAGAAAATGCTAATTAAATATAGACTGCATTTTATGCGCTGGGATGTTTTGCCCTGTGGTGACCTGTTTTTGAAAGAGCTGTGTCTTTGGTGAGCAGTGATCATGCAGAGCTGCGCAGCCGCCCAGCGTGGCTCTTCCCGATGCGGCTTCAGTAGATCCTTTAGAAGGTGAGACATCTGGGTTTGACTCCACTTCTGTTTCTGCTGAGGGTCACAAAGCAACCTTTTTACCTTAATTTTATAGGTTCAGCTGTTTGGCAGTGGTATAGATGGGCTGGAGTGATTGGACAGGAATTTACTGGAAAATGCAGTAAAGTACAAAAATAAACCTGACCCCATTTCGATCAGGAAAACAGCCTGGCTTTTCACAAAATTCTAGGCATTGGCTGAGGACTGACTGACTGGCCTGCTGTGGGCACTTATAGAAATAGGGCATTTCTTTCAGGGATATAGTCATTCACAAAGTGCCATCCTCGAAATACAGGTTCCTGGGCCACTTTATATTACAAGGCTCTGGACACTGTGTGCTTGACATAAACCCCTGCCAATACACTGTCCTTTTTCTCTTTTCTACTTTTTTCCTTTCAACCGACATAGAAGGTGTGAGGGCACGTTTCTGTGCGGTCCCTTCCTATGATGACCTGATGACTCCACCCGTGAATGGGATCTGGTTTCTCTTTTCACCCTCCTGAGACATCCGGGCTTCCTACAGAGAGACGAGTGATTGCCTACTACACATCTACCTTTGGTCTTGGTTTCCTTCCACGGCTACCAGGGTCTCTCCCCGAGAGTAAATATCCACCCTAACACTCACTTGTCTGAGACCATCATGAACTTAGGGCCGTACTCTTAGTATAATGTCCTCAGCTCCCACAGCGGCAACCTCAGGATTCCTTTTTTATTGGGTTATCTCTGACTCAGCCTTCCGTGCTGCACAGGGATAACGTCCCTGGCAGATGCCCAGTGGGAGGGTCTCACACAAGGATAATATCTCCACAGCATTTGCTGGTAAGGTAGAATTGAAAGGGACCTTATTTCATCATTTATTTAATGTTTTGGCAAGTAATAGCTCAAATCCAGCTCAGCACTGACATCTAGGTGTCTATGAAATTAGCATATTGGTGCATTTAAGATTAAAATCCTGTATGTTGGCTCCTTTTCTACCTGTGGTGGCATAATGGACTGAGACAGAATTAGCAGGGTAGTCAGATATATTTATGTAGGACCTTTTTCTGCAATTTTTATTGTTAGGTTGCACCCCTAAAAGCAACCCCTACTCTGCCACAGACCCATCCATGTAATCATTAGTTACTACTCCCATTTCTTGAGCAACTTCTATATCCTAGGCACCCCTAGCTGAAGATATGTAGGCTTTTAAGTGATCCTCAAGCACTTTGCTGTGTAATAGAGGTAGAAACCTATAAACAGGTCTGCATTTATTCAGTGTCATGAGAGCTACAATAGCAATCGTAATGGTTACAAGGGGCACAGATGCTATTGGTTGGTTAGGAACACTATCTGGGTGAAGGGGATAAATAAACACACACACACTCCAACATTAAACAGTCTTAGGAGGGTCAGAGCTGATGTGTAAGGCTCTTGGACACTAAATTCTGCTTTGTTTCTAGGGCAGGCATTCGTCCTTTTGATGGTACAGAGAAGGCACTAACCCAGCTGCTGGTATTAGCTGCTTCATGAGTAAGCCTAGGATAATCCTCACATGCAAGTCATTGCGTTATCACTCTGGGCCTATTTTACCAGTAGCGACTGTACCAAGAGAAGGGAGTCTGGGCTGCTATTTTACGCTATGGCTGTTGCAACCATACTATCACTAGGAGAGCCTCAGTCATGGTAGCTGAGGGATATAGGACAGCGAGGACATTGTCAAAGATTAGTCCATTTTATTTCATCATAAAATTTAAAGATTGAGGAGTAACAGTAATTTGTTTTTAAATTAAAGATAAAATGGTATAGCAGGTAGAAAATAATGATCTTTTGGGGGTTAAAGCCTAATTCTGTGAACCATTCTTGCCCAAAGGTTGGGCTCAGTGCAATGGTACAATATACTCTGGCAAAAAAACGAAATAAAACAATATACTCTGGCCAGCCCATTGCAGAATTCTGCGCCTAACCAAAGTTTCTGGGATCCCTGCCTTGGGTGGAGTACTACGATGGTCCCAGTTGATATTCTAGCTCTTTTCCTTGCCTTGGCCTAAAAGACAAAGTATTTAACCTTTAATGAGTTTATTTTTGCTTAAGGAAGATGTGCTGGTTAAGCCTTGTGTTTTTTTGTTTTTAATCTAGTGCGATTATATCCAGTCTCTCAAGAGATAACTTGAAAAGTTAAAAACACACCTGTGGTAACACTCATGACATTTTCATCTTTCACAGCCAGTTTGCAAAACCTCACAAAGTGAATAAATACATCTGAAGCTCTTCAGAAAGGCCTTGTCAGGAGAGTTTCAGAAAAAGCATCTTTAATTAACTATGGGGCACACAAGCTCTATTTAAATTCCAAAGTGTAATCAACTTAAACCTTGAACAGTTTTGTCTTTTTGATTTTCTTTTGGATTTTTGAAGAAGGAGAAGAATAACAAGATGGAAGAAAAATAAAAACGTCTAAGCAATTACTTTTCCTTGTGAAATTTGAGTTGTGATACTGTTGTCATTATCTTAGTTACTTTTCTCACTGCTGAGACGAACCTGACACTCAAGGTTAAAGGAGGAAAATTTTATTTAGCTTACAGCTTGTAGAGGTTTCAGGCTATAATTGGCTGGCTCCTAGGTAGGGTGGCTTGGCAGCCAGGCATTGCAAAGAATAGATCATGGCACCCAAATGTAGCAAAAGCAACAAGGGAGTTTAACAGCCTCTTTCTGTCCCTTTTATCTTATCCAGACTACAGGGGTTAGGGTGGTGCCAAACCAATCAGTGGGCTGATTTAGTAATCACTCACCCTTAATCCCAGCATCACACATTCTAGATCCAGCCACCTCTGAAAATGCCCTATGACCACTTGAGGCTTTGAGTAGACATCTAGACACAAACCATAAAAGGTGTTAATATTAATGCCATTTTCCAAAACATCACCAATTTCCCAGAACTTAATGTTCATCTATATGTCCCACTTTATTTTATTATTTCATCAGAGCGGGAAAAGAATAAGTAGCACCTGCCTTACTACTCCCAAATCCTTACGTAGCTGAGAGAGAACTGGAAGGATGAATTCCTGAAACTTCCATAAAACTGTCACATCACATCAGACTCAAAGATCACCTTTTCAGGGATGCATTTTCTTGAGGTAGAGTAAAAGAAACAAAGGCAGGTAGAAAGGAAGCAGAAGAACTCATATTTCATCTCCCTTAATAACTTAAAACTCTGGTCAAAGTTGGCAAAACAAGGTTTGTCAGTGCTGTTTACCCAGCCTGTCTCATAGTCAAATAATTTTCAGGGTTTGCAGGGATACCCAGTTGCCAGCTTTTTCAACATGCAATTCCAGACTCCCTACCCCAACCCAATGCCTAGAAGCCTCCAAACCTATAATCTTAGATCCCAGGAAAATCAGAGCTTTGCAGACTACCCTATGGTGAGATCACCTCCCCGACCCAAGCAAGAAGAGTCATCCTGTGTAAATCACGTTGCCCTTCAAGTCATGAGGATTTCACCAGAGCTGTGAGCCAGGACAGAGCCAGTATCAGCTAATCCGTAAAAGCTGGTCCTATACTATGATGTGTGGGCCAATGTGAACGCCTACATTGGGTACTCATGCTGAAATCCTTGCCTACCCCCCTTTAGTTTCTAAGTATATCTAATAATCTGCCTCTGCCTCACACAACAGAGCTGAAAATTCTTTTTCTGTGACATGCATGACACAATGTTCCTGAGCATGACTTCACATATTTATACATATGAGAGCTCAACCATTTTTTATTTTTGTAATTATGAGTTTTATGTGTCCTGCTCTCTTAAACTGTGATATTCTTAAGAGCAGAACCATGCTGTATTTATCTTTATCTACTGTACAGGCCATGGAGCAAAGCGCATGTCATGGTGGTTATTGAATGAATATTGGTCAGCATCTCCAGAGATACATCTTATTGGTGGAAGTCTAGTGATGCCTTTGAAAAATATTCTCATAATTATAGCAGAGGTCCAGTGGTAGAACATCTCAGGTCGTGTTTTCTAGACTTTACCATTCACTGAATGTTCGGGACCAAATGTGTTTGTTCCCCTAAAATTCCTGTGTTGAAGCCATTAGCCCCGCATGTGACTGTATTTGAAGTCAGGCCTGTAAAGAGGCTCCAAAAGCTAAATGAGGTCATAGTGGTGATAGCACTGGTGCCCTTAAAGAAGAATAAAATTGGAGCTCCTTTCTCAGCTGAGACACAGCAAGAAGCTGGGTTTCTGTAAACCAGAGGACAGCCCTTTCCAGGCCGAGAGAAGACTATGCCGTCAGGGGAAAGGCTGAGATTTTTATATTGGATGTTAACTGGGGCAGGTGGTCTGGAAGCACCACCTCAGAAATGCTCTCGTCAGGTCGTGGTGATGCCACTGCCCACCCATCCCTCCACCTCGGTTCTAAGGCAAGCCCGCCATCATGGAAAGAGAGACATAGTGGTTTTGTTCAACAGGGTCCTTGGTGTTGCTAGAAATAGTCCTTCTGTGTAACATTAATTAACAAATATGTAAAGATTGACTAATGGTAATGATAAGGGAGATTACAATAAATATACATGTCATTCTTGAAAGGGACTTTCAGGGTTACAGTGGGGTGCAGGAGGAAATGGTGTTCTCTAAGACAGGACAAGCAGCTCATCTAGTGATATATGCATTTTTCTTGGATAGCTCACAGGGTTGAAAGTTAATGCTCTTCCACAGGTTCATCACTCAGGTGCAATGTGGCCTTTAAAAAGACAATAGTAAAATAACCATGATGCCTCACCTTGCTCAGGAAATACTAAATCAGATTTATATATTGAAACATAGTCAAGCCCAGGTCGTTACAAATCATGAGGCATGTGAAATAGTCTTGCTTTCAGCTCCTCTCTCCTGTACCAATGAGAATGTCAAGTGAAATGGGCTTAGTGAGGCCGGCATTTCGATGAAGAAATCTGACTTTCATAGCTTGAGAACACGGAAGCTTCTATGACCTACAGGGTTTAATTATTCAGGAAGGAGTGAGGCCAAGGTGGGGACATGTCTAGAGGTTGGAGGTGACAGATCCTGTAGGGAATGAGCAGGCCCCAGTCTGCCCTTTCCAAAGTGAGAGCAGCCATCTGGCTGGAGACAAGAAGTTGTTGTTACCTTTGCAAGGAAAGTTAAACTTGCCCAACATCATTAGATGAAAAGAGTATTTGTGCATTATTCTAACAACAAAGCCCAGGCAGTGAGAGGAGGCCCCTGCAGTCTGCTTCAGGGAGCTGCGGTGGCACTGATGCTCTTTGAGTGGGAGGTTTCTGTTCATTTGCAAATGCGATGACATTTTCATCTTTTTGTACCAGGAACGGAAGCACCTTGGGAAGCTGTGGTTGAATGCTTTCTCCCTAGAGAGCAGCAAATGAGGTTAAATCCATTTACTGACAGAGGGTCGCGGGAGGGGAAGCCTGGGAGGAGGGGCAGACTGTGTGGCAAGGATTTCTAGTTTGAACTGACTGAGGAAACATACTCTGATTTGCATCCTTCCTCCAGCCTTCCTTGTTTCCTCCAGAGACAGCAGCATAAGGTGTGGAAACATGAACGCTCTGGAGTAGCTGTGTGCCCTTGTCCCGAGGCAGCAGGCTGATGCGTGTGTCTGCAACCAGTCTTCAGAGGATGGGCAGCTGGCCTCATCCATGCTGGAGATTCAATTCAATCTCAAGTTTGACGCACAAAGAGAAGTGGGTAGTGGCCAAATGACTCTTTTATGTTGTTAAGGAAGCTGAAGATGATTCCAGAAAGGCTTAATGAGGCAGAAACCGTCTCACAGACGGCTTTGATTCTGATAACCTTGGCTGCTGTGAAGAAAGAGTAAAGACTGTGCTCTGCTTATGAACCTCTCTGTCACTTCCTCAAGCGAAAGGTATTTGAACCCTGAGGAAACTAACTTGTGCTGAGCCTCCCCTCTCAGTTGAGGGGGAGCCCCAAACAGTAAATGACCCCTGGAGTCTACTCTGAGCTTCAGTGTTATGCCCCTTACACTGGAATTTTGGCCCAACCACTGGCCTAAAGGCACTGATTACAAACCAGGGATCAATGAATGCGCCTCTACCTAAGCTTCAGGGAAAAAATAATATTTCCAAGTGATTATGGAAAAAACTAGATAATTTTCATCTCACTAGCAGATTTTTGACTCAGTGGCAGATTATCTCCTGGCATAGGGCACTTCACCACAGGCTTGTGTTCAGTGTCGGTCCGTAGCTAACAAAAATAGTGCCGGTAGCGCCGGGGCACATGGCACCTTTGTAGAAAGGAGAAAATCGCCCCCTCTAGTGGTTGAATTTGAGAAAGACACTTTCCCCACCGGGCTGATTGACCACTGTGGCAGGGGACCTGCTTGATGAGAGGCTGGATTTTATTTCCCAAGCTCATCTCAGTCAGGCTTTCATAGGAGACAAGCTGCACCCTCAAATGTAGGGACCCTGCAGCCAGCCTTAACCACGCAGGGAGCTAAAGGAGAACATGAAGAAGAGCATATGTTTGCACAAGTCCCTGGTAGGGTGCTGTGCTCCTTATCAATGTAAGGCTCACAAAGGTGTTGGAAGTGGTGGGCTACAGACACTCGATTTATAGTGAAATTGTGCTCGGGTGTCTGAGTTGAAACTCATTCTGTTCATTCTCATTCTTTATGCCCTGGTCACCTGCATTCCTGAACAAGTTATTTCCAAAATTGAACAGATTTTCAATGGTGTTTTTTTTTTTTTTTTTTAGAAAAGTCACAGGAAGATATGATAAAACTCCATATGTCAGGGCTCATCTCAAGGAGAAATATGGCTCCGCTGAGCCACTCAGAGGTGGCTGCTGCAGGTACAGCAGGTTAAGAACACATAATCTAGTCCTGGTGCTTGTGGGGACAGCTACCCATGAGAGGCAAGGAAATGGAAGGGCATCCAGTGACAACATGCTCACAAACGGGGCACATGGTATCCCAGGGGCTGGTGACATAACTCAGTCCTGACTTGAGGACGCTATCTCATCTGCATAGAAATGAAGATTTACAGCCCTGTTGCCTTCCCTACGATACTCTCTTCTTAAAAGACAGGATATTTGAACTGAGACCCAAATGATGAAGACAGCAACCAATGTGGACTCTGGACTTAAAGATTCCAAAAAGAGCAACAGCTACCACAATTCTAGTATATTCAAACATCAAAGAAATAAACAAACAAAATAAATAGATCAGTGAGTTTGATTTTGGTGAGGTAGCCAGAGCCATGGCCGGCAGTCGTGTCACGTCAGGCAGCAGTTGTGAGCACCCAGTGCATATCGACGTGCAGGCGCTCAACCCACATTCTGGTTCAGCTTCTGAGGCACATCCCAGGCACGGGTGTTTGTTTTTCAGGCAGCTGCTGTTCTTGTTAGTTTAGGTTCTCCAGATGATTCCTATCATTCGTAAAAAATCATTCAAAGTCTTAGAGGCTATGGTTAGAAATTCGGTATTTATTTTAAGAACAATGGAAAACCATGAACAATCTTAAGCAGGAAAGTAACAAGAAATAATTTCCGTGGTTAAAATGACCTCCTTGCTCCTGCATGGAGGACATACTGAAAGGATAAAGGGAAATGAGAAAGAAGGAACGTATCAGAAGGCCATGGCAAATATCCACAGTCTTAGTCCAGTGGAGAGAGATGAGAAATTTATTGAACTGTTGTGAAGGGGTAGCCCTTCACAGCACTGCCTAAAGCACTTGTTTGCTGGTGGGTTGGCTTTGTGGATGTGGAAAAAGATGAATGAACCCTGGATTTTGGTTGGAGTAAATCAGTGTGCACTGCAGTGTTAGGGAAACGAGTACCCCAAGAAGAAGTAAGGTCTGTGTTGGTGGAAGAGGTGCTTCTAATGAGAGAATGGGAGAAAAGTTATGTTTCTGGCATGTCAGATTGATGATAAATCAGATTTCTAAGTTTGCTGCCTGGTCAGCCTCTATACAGTTACATGGGAAATTTACAAGAGGTCAGGGCTATGCAGTAAATTTGTGAGCTTAAATGATGTATTCTTGGTATTTCAAGCCATAGGATATGATTTCTCAAAAGCAAATGTGGATACAGTTTTGTTTTGCAGGTTTGATAATACTTACAGGATTCCAGGTAAGTGAATGCTTTAGGACAAATTAAAATTAAGAAGAATGGCTTTGTGCAGAACACCTTTACACTGCTATGAAAATATCTTTCACTTTTAAAGGATAGCTGAAATAGAAGGAAATAAATGGAAAGAATTGGTTATACATAAACTATTGATTTTTTTTTCTCTTAGGAGAATTGAATGGAAGCAGATATGAGAATGGGGGGAGATAAACCTTTCAGTTCAACCAGAGAGAAATCAACCAGCATAAGTCATTGTCATCAGTTGCCCCCATCTCACTCCAGGCTGATCCTTTCTAGCAGGAAATATCTAAGTACTTTCCATTCTTAGTTTCCTTTAATTCTGATTCAAGCAGAACATTTTACTGCATAATTATAGTCTAATATCTCAAATGACTCAATGATATCTAATGTCTTTCTTTTTAATGAAAACAAATGTAGTTGTTAGAGAATTACTGGCTGCAGTAATAGAGAAATCGTAGATTTCAGCACTGATGGCCAAAATGAGATGAAATCAGCAGAGATGAAATCAGCCACCAGCATGGCCCTAGGTCACATGTGGCCACGGGGAGGGGCCTTCTCAGAGAATCCTGATGAGTTTCTCCATCCCAGAAATAGATCAGTAATTTACCTTCTCTCCCAACCTTCTATACTCTGTTGATTGTTGAATTAGAGGAACAGTCTTCAATTTCAAGGAGAAAAATTCCCGGGGAAACAAGATTTTCCAAAGAGTAAGTCAGGGCTTAATTTGTAGATCTCCAAGTTCCATCGGAATGTCTTAACTGAACTAAGAACAGATCAGTTCTCCCACTCTGTCAAGTAGAGCCTGTGTCAGTGCTGGGTGCTGTCCATGGTGCTTAGCATTGTGCTGTAGTTTGGGAAACTTTCCTGAATTTTTAATAAGCAAGGAGCCTTTGAAAATAGCGTAGGTGTTGAGGAAACATGACCATGCTGACTCAGTAAACAAGTCTTCCTGGAAGTCAACAATTCCAGTTGTTTTTCTTTCTACAAAGTTGCAGGTACATCTAATTAACTTGTCAGTTACAGGACTGCTAAAAACACTTTTTGATGATAAATCACTCTGACTGGGACATCCTTTGAAGGAATATGAAAAGTGAAGTGACATTGCTATGACAAAACTTCAGTTTGTGCCTACTTATTTATAAGCGAAAGTTTCTGAGTTCTAAGCATTTTTTAAAAGTGAAAACCAGTAATGCAACTGAGTCTGAATCTCATGTATCCTAGCAGCTGGTCACAGAGGTCTGAAGTGATTGTGGAAGGAGCAGTTGGTCACCCATCTCATTAAGAAATGATTTTAAATTATAATTTTAACTCAAGTAATTATTTATTTAAAACTTGAATGCGATTCATTGTTTTGATCACTTTTACAGTTATAATTGTAACGATAGCATAATCCAAACAAAAATCTTTAATACTTGGAGTAACAGAACTGGTTTTTAAAAACGTTTGCATTTATAGATGTTTTTGTCATTGAGGCATATGAGTGGCTGAGGAACAAAATGTTTTAAACTATAAAATTGTGTTTCGTTAGGCTAGAATTGCACAATGAAAGTAAAATCAAAATACAATCAGAAGAGAAAAAATGAAAGTTATAAAATTTGTTAAAGAAGAGCTTCTCTGCTCTTTTTTCAATAGATGATAGCATTGCTATCATTATTTCATCAAATTCCCACTTTTTAGATTTCAAACAGACTTAAGATAATGGAATTAAAATATCATATTCTTGTTCTCTTCAGCTATTGAAACGTGATGAAATTTTCTACATGCCATCTTAGAAGGATTTAAATGAGTCTGTAGCATTTTAGAATTCTTTCAGGGGGTCTTACAAGTAACAAAGCGAGAACATAACTCTTTCAAACCATGAGATGTTTTGTTTGGCCATTTAGTTTCTTCTTAGGCCAAGGACACCATCTTCATTTCAAATGGCTACTCTTGGGCCACAGGGCATAGGCGTTGCAGTCTCACTTCAGAATAATTATGGAACAACCACTGGAAATCGTACATGTATCAACCACTGGAAATCATGCATGTATCTTTTTTAAACCATTGTAACCTTTTCAGGGGGTGGGGAGCTGCTGACATCTGAATTCAAGGTCTTTGCACTGAGGTATATACTAAACCTTCTTTAAATTTTGAGACAGTCTTGCTAAGTTGCCCAGGATGGGCTTAAAATTGTGATTCTCCTGCTTCAGCCTCCCAAAGTACCATCTTTGCCATCCCAACAATGACAAGTGTGTGCCACCATGCACTCCTGTAACCATTTTTAAGCATACAGGTCTGTGTCATTGAGTATCTTCCCATTGCTGTACAAGCATTACCACTGTGGAAACATACTTTTTAAAAAATAATTTAACATCTCAAACTAAATTTTCTGGATACACTGCTGTTTAGTAAGAGAAAACTAGACATATGAAGCTGTCTGCCTCATTTTCTGTAAAACACTGATGGAAAGTTGTGTTTATTCCATGCTGCCTTATGAGTCACATGGGAAGAAAGCCTCCTAGCATTCAGGTTTAGAAAGAATTTGACTTTAAAAATGTTATCCTGTGCTGGGTGATTTGTTTAATTTTTTAAAAGCCTGTAATAATCCTGTGTTCCTTATCTGATAAAATGTAAAATAAAAAGAGAAGTGTAGCTGCTTTTGGCCAGCAGAGGTGAGTCACATACCTTCCTCCTAGAGACTGAATCCAGTGCAGAGTCTGTGCTGTAAGACACATTTGTGCTTAGGACTTGCTCTATTGCCTTACATGAAGTTACATACCTAACCTATGTGGAGAAGTTCGCTGTTTTCCTCTGTTCTCTCTCTGAATATTGATTTTGTATCTACTATTTTGTGGTCACCACCATACTGACATTGGGCTACCAATAAAAGGCACAATAACTCCTTTGACAAAACTCAGGGCTTAGTGCAGAAAAGACAGTTTTCTGGGTGTTACCAGCAGAGCAAGTGCTGCTGTTGACAGCTGAGGGGCATCTGGCTGCACCAAAAGGAGAAGGTGAGAAGAAGCTTCAGAAGGAAGAACAGTGTCTCAGCTGTTTCCAAAGACAAGCAGGCATTAGCAAACCGAAGAAAAGAAAGGGGGGATTTATAGACAGGAGGAGCATCTGTTTTTCCCAAACAGCCTTCCTCAGGTTGGGTCTGCTGCCAACCTGAGGAAGGTTGGAGAAGTTTGAACTCCTAAGTTAAACTCCTAAGAAAGATGTTATTTAGAGCCAGGCTAAGAGTGAAATCCGGGTGAAGGGTATCCGGACAGCTCCAGGCAGAGCTGTGAAACTGTAACCAAATTATTTACCCTGCAGAACCCAGAAGCACTGCTGCAAAAGGTGAACTTTGGCTAAATGATTGTTCAGATGGGTTCTGGAATTCTGTGACAACTGCAAGATGTGGGATTGTAACCCTTTTGTGACCACAGGTTTTGGCATAGCTTTGCTAAATAAGCCTTGCAAAGAGGTGTGTGACTCCCAGCTGTTGCTGGCAGGAACAGGAGAAAAGCCAGTGTATGGTCACCTGTGTGCATGTCTCAATACAAGTTGGTGTCACACTGCGACCCTCTCCCGAAATGGGAGAGGGCTTCTGGAGCTGGGGAGAAGAGCGAGCACCATTCTCCCCACGGCCTCTACTTCTTGTCACCCTGTCTCCACTTAAGGATTCGACAAGCTGTGAGGCTTAGAAGCAGAGATGTAGATTGCGTGCCAAAGTTTTAAGCCTTAGTTTAGTATCAGCAGCTTCTTTGAACTCCTGTGCCAGATGTAGGGGACATAGGGCTTCTGTGTGAGTCAGAGGTTCCCTGTGTAGGATTTACTCCCTCCTACTGGGATTTTTTTTTTCCTTTGGGTACATGCTTGTTCCTCAAAATCATGACTTTCTCAAAAGCAGAGGTTTCTGATTTTCCAGACCCTTAATGTAGAATTTGGCACTAAAATTCTAATTAGCTGGATTGCCTCTGGCAGTGGTGTTTTACACTGGGTGCCTCATTGAATAGGCATAACGCACCCCGCCATAGTGTGCAGCAGTGCTGGGGCTGCTCCAAGTGCTTATTGGCTCACACAGTTCTTCTAGAACTCTATGAAGTGGTCACTAGTATTATCTCCTGCTAAATAGAGAGCACGTCATGTACAGGCTAAGTGACTTGGCCATAGATCTACAACCAGCTGTAGCAGAGCCAGGGTTTTAACCAAGGCAGTCTGGCTCGCAGGTCTCATGTTGTGAACTGTTTGTTCCTCTCACAGCACTATTAGGTGGATAGTTATAATTTCATTTTACAAAAGAGAGTGAATCAGTGAGAATACAAAAGAATTGTTCAAGGTACAACTACTAAATGGCTGCTCTGGGGTTGATATTCAAACACGTGCCTACATAGTCCCCACAAATTCTCGCATGTGGGTGATGGGAACATAGCGGTGCCGTGTTCATCAGCGGATTCGTGCGCTGGTGCGTCGCGGAGCTGCGTCTGCTCTGGGAGGCGGGGCTACCTCCGGGGAGTGGGGGGCCGTGACCTGGAAGGGCTGCTCTGCTCTCCAGCTCTCCCTCTCTACTCTCCGGCTGCCAAGGGCTGAGCGCCTTCTCCTGCCTTGCCCCTCTGCCACCTGGTTTCTGCCCTGGACCTGGCCATCATGCACTAAATATGTGGCCAAGATATCCGTCTCTTTCTGCAAGTTGTCGGCTTGAATGCTTGTCCCAGCAGTAGAAAAATGGCGAGGAGAATCTGTAATTCCGAATTCAAGTTTATGTCACTCTAGAGGGATTTGCACAGTTTCAGCACAGAAACAGTTATCTTAAATTTGACTGAGGAAGGTGAAAGAGTTAGGACATTCTTCCTTCAAGTCTACAGGACGAGTAGCCTGAGGGCCAGAGTAAGGACAAAATCAGGCTGAGCTTTCCTTTGTCACTGGCCTCTTATTTAAAGGAGTGTGTGCGTGAGATAGAGAGAGAGAGAGTGTGAGTGTGTGTGTGTGTGTGAGAGAGAGTATGTGTGTGTGTGTCAGAGTGAGAGTGTGTGTTGTGTTCTCTGAATAGCATATTAATTTTGTGCATAGTATAAATATTGTGAATAAAGAATAAGAAAAAACATAATTATCATCATTCTAACATAATGATTATATTCTTTTACTGTGTATGTATATTATTATAGATAAGTATACTTATAAGTAAACTAGGCTGATATGGTTTCTATTTGACTTGTTTTCACCAAACTGTATAATGAGAATTTTTTAATGCCATTAAATATTTTTAAATTTTAAAGTGAAAAAATAAAGCAAAATTTTAAAACAAGTTAATAGGTTAATACATTGCATATTGTTATCTTTAAGTTAAGTACTCAGAGTACAAGATATAGACATTTAATTATCCAAACAATATTAACACAAACATTTCTTTGCAATGAACTAAGAAAAATTAGTAGTATAACTATCTTATCATATATATATATATATATATATATATATATATATACTTTTTTTTTGCTTTTCCCATCTTTTTTCTCCTTTCTCTTGTCCTAGTTTCTCTTTCCTTTTGAACAGTTTCTTCCCATTTCACAATATCTACAGTAGATTTTGGACCTTATTTACTCTTTCAGCTTCTCACAGTAGGGAGACAATATGATGTTTTTACACATTTGTTTCTGGTTTACTTCACTTAGAGTATGGTCTCGCATTGCATCCATTTACCTATAAAAGTCTCCAGTCTCCTCTATGGCTGAGTAATACTCCATTATATAAAAAGACCACATCCTTTTTATCTCTGTCTCAATCGATGGGCATTTGGGATGTTTCCAAGATTTAGCTATGACAAATTGTGCTGCTATAAACATGGGTGCACATATACCACTGTGGTATGATGTTTTCAGTTTTTCTGGGAAGATACCCAGAAGTGGAATGGCTGGGTCAAATAGGACCTCCAGTGCTAGTTTTTTGAGGAATCTCCACATTGATTTCCACAGTGGTTGCACAACTCTGCACTCCCTTTCTAGTTTAATTGCTTCCTGGTTACCACTTCAGAGAGGCCAAGTGGGTGGCATGTCGATTGTCCCACCTCATTGCCTCCTGGGTTTGCCTTTGGTGAACTGGGTGGCTGGGTTAGATCTTGTTTAAGTGTCTTCTCATTTTCTTTTCTTTTCTTAGTTTAATTTCTAAGGTGAGGATTGTAAATTGCTTACACTGGTTGCTTTATTGCCAGTACTTAGGACCCTTATAAAATTACTACTACTCCAAGGTGTCTTCCATGTGTAACTGGTTTTGGGGTTTTGAGTCAGTTTTAAGGTCCTACCTCTTCAAAATTTTGAAAGATGAGAAATTGCCACTTGTTTGGACCAGCCCCTGGTTCTTTGACACTGTGCCACAGTATTTTCTATGACCTTTAGTCAATTGAGATTGCTATCTAGGAATACCAGGAAGAATAGCTGTTTAGAATAATTATGTCACTTTTGGCTAACATGCTGCCATGAGCAATAGTAGTAGCATCAATTACATCCTAGAAACTGACAAACTGAAGTAACCATTAATTTGCCACCTTTAACCGTATGAACTAGATTGTGGTTATACAACAAAATCTAAAACAGACCAGAAAATTATCTGGCAAATATAAATCCTTAATATGTCAATTTTACCCTCAGGGATTAAAATTTAAAAGGTGTTAGGGAAAAAATAGAAGAAGAGGAAGAGATTAAAAATAAGGCTAGAGGACAAAGGGGGATTGTGCTAACTTTAGGAAACTGGTGCAGAAGACTGGAAAGAAAGAGAGAAGGAAGAGATAAAGAGTAGGACAGAACAGAACAACAACCAGAAAGAAGCTAAAAACCACATTCACATTCATGTAAAAACAAAATTAAATAATGAAGGAGAAAAGGCAAAAGCAAAACATCAACAACAAGAAACAAATGGGGGAGGTCCATTTCCAGGTTTGTCTCTGTTGTCACTGGTAGACAACACGTGGAAACAGTTCTGATCTGTGTTGATTTATCCCAGCAAGCCAGCAGTAGCTTCTTGACAGGGTAGTGGATAAGCTCAGGGAGCCTGCATCTCCTGGCTGAGACCAGATCCATTTGGCCTGAAGCCATCAGCACACCTTCTGCAGCCCTGAGTCCAGCTGGGAGCCACTAGAGGGAGCCAGCAGCCACTCTGTGTTCTGAGCTCAGCTGGCCCCTCTCCAAGATGGCTCCCAGCCAATCGCTGTCTTTTCACAGGATGACTCAGCCCTCACCACTCATTGCCATCCAGTGCAGTCCTCACATTCACTGCACTGCTCCACTGCTGCATCTCTCTGTGGAGGCCGCTGGGGTCACCTGCAGTCACAGTGTGTATGCAGGCTTGAGTTGCTAATGCAGTGAGTCCTGTCTCAGGGAGAAGGCACCACCAGCTGCTTCTTTCCTCTTCACTGAAGTTGTTCTCTTCACTCTCTCTGTGGGCATCAGTTTGTGCTTCAGATCCTTCCTGGGTTCGGTAGACCCACTGCCCTCCTTCCTGTCTTCCACATGTTGCGGTATTCCAGTGTCTGGGCAGAAATTCTCAGAAAGGCTTTCTCTGCTGCTTACCACTCTGCCACCTTGGTGCCTCTTCTAAATATTCTTTATTAATGTAACTTTTGACAACTGTATAATAAGTGAACAAATTGTGACTCATATAACCCTCATATCCCTACTGCCAGATATTTATCATTATGATCTAATCATTATCATTTATCATTATGATCTTATCAAAAATGATCTGAGATCATTTTTTAGGAAAAATGTTGAAAAATACAGTGTTGAAATCAAAGACTTTTTATATATCTGGACAAAATGTCAAGACAACTGGTATAAATTTCTTCAGCTACTAAATGTGTATTATATATAAATTCCATCCTCCAATTTTTTCAACTTTCCCTTAGTTTTAAAATTGCAATTCATTAATTATTTTAAAAAGCTAAACTTTTTTCATGTAGCTCAATACTTTGTCTTTTTTTCTTTTAGACTATATATTCATACCATTTGCCCTTTTTCCCATTATGGTATTTTTATTCTAATAAACTTGTAATTTGCTCATATATATTAATAAGAGAATTTGTTACAAATGTTTTTCTAATTGTTAATTTGTTTGTGGAGGGGTGGAGATCATATTCAGCTACCACTGAATTTCATCCTCAGCCCTATCTTTTAACTTTTAATTTCAATTGTTCCTTTACATCCAAAATAATTTTAACAAATGGAAATAAAATTTACATAATAGTGTTGCCTTTCTTTGCCTCTAAATTTTGAATACCTCCAGTCAAAATCATATTTGCTTATGTTTTCTTACATTTATGGTTTCAAGTTTTATAATTAAATGACAAATGTAATACCTTTGTCATTCATTTAATGCATGTTGTGAAGTAGGTACTAACTAGCTTTTGCTTTTCTCAATTAAATAATTATTAGCAAAAATGATGTATTGGACAATCCTATTTCCTATGATCCTTAGTACAGTTCTCCCATAGTTTTTTTATTTAACAAACATCTCCTCCACCTTCATGATTCAAAGGGCCCTGTAATGTGTGCTGTGGAGTCTACAAATTACAGCTTCTGCCCTCCAGAAACTCACTGGCAAATGTAGGACAGTTAAGCTACCAAGTTCACTCTGCTCCAAGAGGGTAGGAGGGAAAGCTGTTGTTTTGTTAATACCCTAACATTTCCATTAGAAACTTGATAAGCTCTTGTGTCTGGCTTAATTCCCACTGGGATAGACTCAGAGATGTACCACCTAGATTCCCCTTCAAGGAAGGTTGATGCCCAGCTATAGGGGGATGGACTTCAGAAAGCCTTCAGCTGCCACATCTCTGGGATCTGCTTGGGTTGCAGACTCCCGCACCCATGCCCCACTCATCCTGTAAGATCCAGTGACTGAGTGAGACGGAGGTATTGTGCCTTGTTGTGTGGATCTGATGCCTGACAGCTCTGACAGACCACACTGGCTCCAGATCTTCCCACAACATGTTGGCCAGACCTTTATCAAGCCTACAGTGCAGTTCATCTACTGTCTGGACCCTGCTTCTTCCCTTTCCTCCCAGGGACACTAATCCCTAATAAATATCATAGCCCTCAGCCTGTTTCAGCACTTGTTTCTGAGCAGCCAGCCTGTGACACTCTCCTCTTTCCTCCCCATGTCTTGGTTTGGACCAAGGGGGCATATCAGCCCTTCCCATTGTGTCTGTGGACTCAACTCTTGGAGACCTCAAGAAACCTTGCAAATGACTTCAGTGTGCTTGGAAAGGAGTTGAAGCAAGATAGGTGTACCATGTAACATGTGATTTGAATTTCACATGTGTGAAGACATAAATAGGCAGAAGTTCAAGTCTGCAATAACTGATGTGCTCACAGAGGATGTGCAGGAATGGCCCAGCATCAGAGAGAGCAGGTGCTGGTGCTGACTTCCCAGGGTGTGATGCAAGAAACAAATTATCACCCCTTCCTGTCCAAGAAGACTCTTCCATTTTCCCTGTGCAAAGCAAACACGATTTCTAAATTTCTCAGTGATGCTCTGCACTGCACTTGGCACTTTCTGAAGATATTCTCACACTGTGAAAGATCTGTCCTCACACAGAGCATTATTATATCATCCCCACTTCCCTTAGAGCATTGAAGTGCCTTAGCCAAAGTAACACATGCCAAAATGTGCACTCAGTCAGGTGCTCTGAATGTGGTGGAGCGAGGAGGTGTTTCCGCAGCTTCACCACTTCTGCATTCTAGACACCTCAGTCACAACCAGCTCTGTGACTGCAGAAAGCTATTCTTACTTTATTTTCTACTGCTCTAACATAGGCCTAATGGTGCTTCTCTTAGAGTGGTTTGGATGACCGACTTGGGTAGTTCAGATAACTGACGCTGGGTCATTTATAAAGAGACAGATTTTATCCTCTTGTGTCTAGAGGCTAGGAGATCAGAGACTAAGAGCTGGCATCTGATGTGGGATATTCACTGTGTCCTCACATGGCGTGAGGTGGAAGTTCGAGAGAGAAACCAACTCGTTGTCCCTATAGGGCAGAAGAGCAGGAGTGCAGACTCATTCTGACACATGTCATCAATCTGCTTGTGACCTAAACAGTGCTTGCATCCTAGCCCCGTCACACTGGAGATTGGGTTCCCCATGCATGAACTCTGGAGGGGATCATTCAGACCACAGCACACACATGTTCAAACTGTCTACAGTGTGCTTTGTTTGTGGTGAGGGCTAATGTGTGGGCAGTGCTCTGAGGCATCTCCAGTCAATTCGGCTAATTGAGGTGGTGTCAAAGAACCCTGCCCTCCACAAACCCAAAGAAATGAAGGGGAAATATAACAGTAGTAAGAAAATAAACACAAAGCTGGTCTTGCACAAAATGTGAGGTAATCCTAGGTACGAGAAGTGAAGAAGAGGGATAAATCCAGACTGTTACGCAGAAGCTGTTGATGCCCACCTCAGGAAGCTGTAAGGCTTCATTATCGGCCCTAGAACCTGGAGAGCTGTGTTCTAATGGCCATGCAGAGCAAGAGAAGAGGCTTTGCCTTCTGTAGCTCCACTTCTACATGGAGATGAAAGGGCTTGGTATAGAAAAGGAAAGGGGAAACCTGGAAACCATCTAGAGAGCTGATCGTACACCTAGAGATACCGCAAAGTACTTAAAAGTCCTGTTTTACGCCATCGGGATATACAAGAGATAACAGCATATAAAACAAATGTGGCAGAATTTATGGCTCCCCTAAGGTCTCAGCAAAAGCAAATGTAAAATCCACCCATTAGGGACAACTTCAAGCCCTGAGTGTCCAGACTCACAAGGAACACAATTCCTGTTGAAAATGCGCATACAATAAAAATTACAAAACATGGGAAATAAGTCAGGAAAGATAGTTGGCAGATGTATCAAACTGCCAAAATTTTACCAAAAACTTGAAGTAATAGTGCAATATAAAAGAGCTAAGGGAGTTAGTTTTTAAATATGTAGTAAGGTGAAGGGAGAGAAACAGTGAGCCAAAACTTAGAACAGCAACAGAAGCTCTGGAGATTGGGGGCATGTCATACATTGCATCAGTTTGAAAACTGAGAGGCTTAGAAGCTTAACAAAGTGAAGGAGCAAGGGGCCAGGGTCCCGCTTCCTCTCCCTCTCCCTCTCCCTCTCCCTCTCCCTCTCCCTCCTTAGCCAATGCAAGAGGTGGGCATGGAGATTCTGCGAGCAGGGAACCTGCTTACAACATAAGGGGTAAAAGAAATTTGCTGTCCTCCCCCTTTTGCTCTTGCTGCTTTTGCTATCTTCTGCTGCCTTGAACTGTTGCCCCTGTGCCATGCCACCCTGCCTTGGAGCCAGCTGGTAATGAACTGAAACCTCCACAAACTGAGCTACATAAATCTTTCCTTCCTTAATTTTGGGTGTCAGGTATTTTGTCTCAGCAACGAGAGAAAAGGAACCAAGACAGGGCACCATGGGAAGGAGGACTGCAGTGGATTAGTCATGTGGGCATTAGAGGGGAGGCCAAAAGATAAACACAAACACAAAGGAAATGAAGGAGTTAAGCAGCAAGTACCAGGGCACAGAGAGAAGTATTGGGAACAAAGACAGCGGGAGGACTGCAGCTGGTATGTTTGATAGCAAAGATGCCAGCATGGCTGACACAGGAGAGTTAAGTTACTTAGTTTCCCTGTGTGTCTCAATTTACCCAAGTGTAAACTGGGAAATGTCCACTTCTCAGTTTTGAAGATGGAATAGCTTAAGCAAAAAGCCTCCTCTAGACCCTTATGTCCACCCTTTAATACTTACCAGATGTCTGAGTCAGGTCTCACTATCTCCATTTTACACATGAGGACACCAAAACTTTAAGAAGTTAAGACCTGGATTGTGAAGATAGTGAGAAGTACCACTGGACGTAAGCGTAGGCCCCTCTCTCTCCAAATGGCAAACTCCTTCCATCATCTTCACGGGAAACAGCCAAATGCAGAGACCAGTGCATAGGACATTAGCTAGAGCAATTCCAGTTTTTCTTATCCCAAACTATGTGAGTAGTTGATGTCATCTTAGTTTCAGTTCTCTCTAAAGTAGACATAAGGAAAAGTTTGAATAAAGGTCTTTTATTTGGGAAGTGATGGCAGAACTGGGAATGGAGGGGTGGGAGGAGCGAGGCAGGAGAGGACTGTGAACGACTGTGATACCTGTGAGCAGTTGCTCCCCAGCCCCACTGGAGCCGTTCAGAGGAGCCAGGGAGAGTGGAGTTCAGAACTCTTTCTCCCTGTGAGGCTGGGACTTTCACCCAACTTCTGCCTCTCATGGGTGGAATGATCATCCCCTACTATTTCAGGTTGCCTTCTGCATGCAGTCCCATAGTTTCAGAAAATGTCCAGAGGCTAAAAAGCAGAGCAATCCAGCAGAGTCGTGAGGCTGCCTGGCAAAGCTGCAGCGCAAATCCAAGGTGAGCTGGGGTGAGGGGGGAGATGCTGTATATTGTAGTAGCCAAAATATGCTAAAGCTACCACGTAAAAAACTAGTTTTATTCTATTTCTGCGAAGTATAAAGGGCAATCGAAATACAGTGGTGACTTGGTTCATAAACTCAATTCATTTTACAATTTGGGGGAAGATGGCTGCATTTGGGTGTGTAGGGGGAAGATGGCCGTGGTTGTGTTTGCCACCTGATGCAGAGTTTGCCAACAGAAGTGAAATTTTTCCAAATGCTTCTGTTTGTGAACTACTCTGCTTTATGGGTGCTCATATTGGTGAAGTTGCCATTGTCAAGGGTGGCTAGAGATAGGCAGTGTGCAGTGACATGGTTTCCTCTCCAACCCAGGATTCCTAGACCATAAAACTGATTGACCCCTTGACACCCGTAATTGAGCACCTCCCAGAGTTGGCCCTAAGATTCTGACTCCTGCTGTTTTATCAAACACCCCGCACCCCCCAAGTCATGAGGCGCACATGCCTCATAAAACCTTGAGCCACACTTCCCTAGGGAGAGGTGGATTTTACCATGTCTTCCTCAGGGAAAGTTCAGCAGTGCATGAAATAACAAGAGCAATAAATACTGAGGGATTTGCACTTCATCCCATTCTCTACTGAGGGAACTTGGGATCTTTGTCTTCCAATCATCATATGTTTCACAATATATTATACTCTGTGTGTGTGTGTGTGTGTGTGTGTGTGTGTGTGTGTGTGTGTGTGTGTGTGTTTGTGCGTGTGTGTTTTACTGGGGATCAAATCCAGGACCTGGAACATGCTGAACAATTATTCTACCATTGAGGTACATACTCAGCCCATTTTATTTTATTTACAATTAGTAGTATTGTTTTAGACATGGAGTTTCCTCTGCTAGCTTGAAATTATGATCTTTCTGTCTTATCCTCCTGAGTAGCAGGGATTACAAATGTGCATTACCACACCAACTGTTACATCCTTTAATAGACTCTTTTAAATCTAGTTGCCAAATTCCAAGCATGGCAACTTTGGACTAAAATTTATCCTTTCAAAATAACTAGAAACAATGGTTCTACTGTGCATATGTCTGTTACTTTAATTAGATGAGTTAAACCATGGTGAATTGATTCAAATGTGTCTAAAGCATGTGGCACGTGTGAAACTGTGGAAACTCACCTATATATTAAAGCATTTACACTTTATATATCCATATATGTACATATGATGCAGTATTCATAAAATATGTTTAGTGAACATTCAGTCTGAGCAGTAGTGTGTATGAAAATCTTTTGTGTTATATGTCTCCTTTCATTAAATATTTTATTATGAATTTTATAAACTATCAACTTAAAAATTGACTGGTCATTTTGTTATGTACAGCTTGAACTCCCTGAAGTCCTTAGGATTTTGAAGGTGTTTTATTCTTTCTGAATTGAAGAAATAAAGAATGGTAGAAATGTTGATAGTAGTGATACTTTCAAAGCACTGTTTTCAGTGTCCCTGACCCCTCACGCGGCCAAGCAGCCCCTGCCAACACCCCTCCTGGTGGAGAGGTGGAGCTGGAGGTCTGAAAAGCTCGTCCCTGCCTGAAGAAACTCCTGCACAGAAGTTTTTTAATTTGCCGTAACCCAGTTTTTTGATTCTTGTGATTTATTTCCTGTGCGATCAGGGTTCTGTTCAGGAAGTTCTGTGTCTGTGCCTTCAAGACTTTTACTTATTTTATCTTCCAGCAGATTCAGGGCTTGTGCTTTTATATCTAGGTCTTTGATCCTAAAAATTTTAATTTGATTTTAGTCAGGGTGAGAGATACGGATCTAGAGACGTGTGCACTGTGTGGATGACCGGTTTTTCCAGCACCTCTTGTTAAAGAGGCAGTCTTTTTTCCAGTGTATATTTTTGGCCCCTTTGTCAAAAATCAAATTAAAAACATTTGGTAGAGCAAAGTCAGCCTACAGAAAGGAAAAACTTTTTCCAACTACTCCTTAGGCAAAGGACAACAGAATTAAAAAAAAAAAATAGATTCCAAAAAATAACAGATCTAGTAAAAAAAGAGGCAATTGAAATAAGCAGACACTTCTCACAGGAAGGAACACAAACGGCTAATGAGTGCATGGAAGCATGTTCACCATCTCCGGCCGTTTAGAAACACAAATCAAAGCAACACTGAGATTCTATGTTATTCTAGTAAGAATTGCTACCATCAAGAACACACGCACATGCACGTACATACACACACACACACACACACACACACACACACACACACCCCACCACCACCACCACCACCACCACCACCACCAACAACAACAACAACAAATGCATACGAGGATGTGGAGGAAAAGGAACTTTTCTACATTTCTTATGAGAATGCAAAGTAGTTCATCCATTGTGGATGAACTAGTTGATTCCACTGTGAAATCAATATGGAGATGCCACAAAAAATTAAAAATAGAAATTTTATTAGACCCAGCTATACCTCTTCTAGGTATCTTCCCCCAGCAGTTAAGAACATCATATCACACATATATTCATACCTATGTTTATAACAGAACAATTAAAAGTAGCTAACTTATGAAAACAGCCTACATGCACATCAACAGACGAATAACAAAAAAGTGGTATATAACACGGTGAATTATTACTCAGCTAGAAAGAAGGATAGACTTGCATTCATAGGAAGTGGATGGATCTGGAGAGCATAATTCTGAGATAAATCAGACATAGGAGGTCAAATATTACATGGCTTCTCTTATAAGAAAAACCCAAATAAATAAAGCACAGATAAAAAAGAATGCTAGGAGACAGGGAGGTAGACGTAGACTTTAGGGAGCTGGGAAGAGGATCTGGGAAAGAGGGAGCAGGGAGGGAAGTGAGGAAAGGTGAGCAAAGATGATTGATCTATGGCGTGTGCATGTACCCAGTCCCCAGGAGGAATGTAATTATTATATATCACGAACATATACTAATGCATTTTTTAAGAAAAGAAGGTCCTGGAGCAGGGCATGAGTGGTGAAAACCTTTTGAGTGTTCTAAACAATGAAGAAAATGAGATTCAAACACGTTAAGCAGCCAGGAATGGTGCCAAAGGCCTAAATCCTAGCATTCTGGGAGGCTGAAGCAGGAGGATCATAATCAAAAGCCTGAGCCCAGCCCGAGTGCCTTGGTGAGATCCTGCCTCCAGAAAAAAAGGGAGAGTAGCTGGAAATATAGCTCAGTACTAAGACCCTGGATTTAATCCCCAGTATCATCTACATACGCACGCATGCAAGCACGCATGCACAATGTAAGCCACTTCCTCAAAGGAAAGGTCACTCATGTCTAAAAATGTTAAAATTTTAACCAAGCTCCCTTAAATGAGATGCCTGAAGCTTTTAAGACAGCACAATTTACAAGAGTCTCACTTGGCATATAGGCCCATGCACTGATTTCTGAGCCACCTGTGACCCAGAGGAGACTCTTAGGAGATGAGACCATACAGTAAGTTTCCGCCTGTGTGTCCTTGCCCAGTGAGTGTGTTTCTTTGGCTTCGTTCAATGTGAGCTTGGATTCCTCTGCATATCTCAGCGGCAGACCTTTAGTTTCAGCCACTTTTTAGCCCTTTATTTAGAAGGAGCCCATAAATTTCTCTGCCATTAAGTTCTGAATGTCCTGTGCTTATTTAGTTTACATTGATCATTTGTTCACTTCTGGCTTCTTACATTTAAAATATTTGAAAACCTGGGGGAAGGTTTGAAGCTCTCTAACTCTGTTAAACACAACATGGTGTCCAGACTTATGATATTTTTATTTGTGCAGAAGGCAGTGTGGACATTTCTTTTCTGACAGGTTTTCTGCTCTTTTAGCATATTTGTTTTGAAAACTGTCTGCTTCCAGCCATAGCAACATAATCTATGTAAAACTCTGGGAAAGTGTTGTCTTTTCTGCTCTCTCTGGGACTTGGAGTTCTCTGTAAGAGTGGAACCAAAGTTAGACCCAATTTCATTTCACTCAACATCCAGGGATGAATTGTTCCCGCTCTATTTCCCCCGCAGGCAGGGCGCTGGAGTCTGCACGGCAGGTCCAGCATGGCCAGAGGTGTATTCAGTGCGAGGAGCTCTAGTGCAGAGAGAAAGGGGCCGGGCATTGGAGTTCAGACTTGGATCCTAACCCCCGAGCACAGGGTAAGACCTATGTGGGATCCCTGTGCAAGTAGCAGTTTGTGAAGAGGGACAACACAATCACTGGCAAGAAAACACAGTCTAGCTTGAAGACTTAGTTTGGGCAGCTGCATGAGAATCATAGTATAAGCTCCTTTTCTTAAGACAGAGATTCCCCCAGTGCTCCATCATGACACCAATGATGTACTAGTGCTTCCTGTGCTACGGTAAAGGGGAGGGAAGGCTTCATCCTCCAAGAACAAAGCTTCACACCGTGACTTTCATCCTCACCCAGAACAAGCCTGGGTGCCTTCAGTTCCACCCTGATGCCCCATACACATGCCTGAAGACCTGTCCTCAGCTGGGCGGGGTGAGGTTCTCTGTTGAAGGGCGTACTACAAAGGGCAGGGCTGAGGGCCACACATAAAGCTGTGGGCTATGTAGAATCTCCATGGTGCTAATGATAAGACGTCCTCCCCAGGAGGGTAGCCACTTACCTCTTGATGAACAGGGTCCCATTGCAAAGTGCAGAGTCTTCTCCTGGGGCCCCCTCATCCTGGCTTTCCCATGTAATCCACCCTCCAGCAGGACAGCCCTTAGCTACTTCTAGGAACATATGTCTGTTCTTCAGCTATTCTTTCCTAGTGCTTTACTTTTCTTAGTGAAATTCCTGAGCTCATGAAACAACAACAACAAAATTCTGAAATGTTATTGTCCTTGATTAAAAATCTACTTACAAACTGAAAGCTGAGCACATTTGACATTTGTTTGTCTGCTTTTCTACAGCGATAGCCTTACCTTCATTGTGAGTACTGGGAAAAGGTTACATTCAAGTCATGACAGAGGAAAGATAAATGGGTTACTACAGTACCACCTCAGTGCTACCTGCAAGGTGGAGAAAAATGAAGCATTTCCACATCAAATATGGATCTGACCTGTGATATGAGCACCCTTTCAGGAAGACGGATCTGTGCCTTCTAGAATAGATCTTGGAGGAGTCAAAGTCTACAGGGGATACAGTCCAGTGGCTGTGTCTCTAAGGACAAGAGGAACATGCCTCCCTAGCCAGAAAACATGAAAATACCCCAGATTCTAGCCAGTCTTCATGGAAAGGTAGGAGATAAGAGCAACACCAACTGATACCAAAGTTAATAAATTACTCAGTCACTCCTTAACTCCATCTGTACACTTTGCCTCAACGTGTTTCTTACTGTTTACCAGGTTCCTCTAAGTGTCTGTGTGACAACAGGTGGAGGGCGGAGAAGAGCCATTTTCACCCTGAAGGCCTTTAGCCAGCTGTCAGCTTGGATGAACAAAGGCCACTGTCCACCAAGATGCAGTACATGCAGAATGTGATGTGAGGCAGCCCTGTTTCAATGGGTTGTCTAAAAAATGCTGGCTTTTGGAAATGCTGATTACTTCCGGTCTGTGTACTTTTGTTCAGGGCCTTCTCCAAATTGGCATCTGCCTTATCTCCAGGGGTACTGCTCTTGTTTGGCTTCGGTACATCAGTTTGAAGCTGACTGGAGTGTTTTGTCTGAAATACAGTTCCAATTATCACACTATCTTCTTTCCCTTGTGGGAGGTGACAGGATCGTGAGGTGAATGTTCAACAAAGATGCTGTCAGCCTCCTCCCTCTGCTCTTGCAGACTCCGGGGCCTCTGAGCCTCTGCTCAGGACTCTGAAAGGTCCTTAGCAATGAAAAGAGCCCAGGTGCTGGACTCCACCGACGGAATCCTGGTCTGACACTGGCTCCCACAGAGACTCCTGACCTGCCGCTTGCTCCCAGGGAAATTCTGAGAAACTTTCTTAAAATGTATGACCCTTGGCTTCCTGGCCTATAAACCAGGAGACAATCAGTCTTATTGAAGGAAATATTGCTATCAGACCTGTGACAAATATATTAAGAGACAGGCTACCGCCGTTATCTAAGATGCCTCATAGCTTTGGGAAACTTACTGGAAAGTGGGTAGGAATGGAAGTGGGACAGCAACTAGGTGAGAAGATGCTCTGGGTCAAGCCAGGGAGGAGAAGAGGTGAGCACAAAGAAGAATATTCAAGGCAAAGGAGCCCCGAACCTGGCTGTACATGGAACCTCGCTTTTTCTACTTTTGCATTACATTTGTGTATAAGAGACTAAGAAGCTTGGTAGTCTGTTTAAATGATGCTGTTTTTATCCATTTATTGTTAGGATGTTTTGCCCAAGAAATGTGGTGACATTCTATTCTTCTGCCCAATGCAGGGAACCTATCCAGCAACACTTATTTTGCCTTCTTTTGAGGATTTTCCAGAAATGTGACATTGCATCATCTTTAAAGGCATCCATTGTTCACACTGCTACAGCCTTACTTGCATGGTGCTTTTCTATAAGACCTTGCACTATTTCCCATGTTTTACAATCTCCCTAATCTCAGTGGGAGTGAGGGATTCCTTCACCTTTTTCTCTTCCTTCTCTGGCAGATAAGATCTCTATAACCTCTTGCTTTTGGGAGCCAGTTGCCCAAAATCCTGCAGAGAGAGAGAGAGACAGAGAGACAGAGAGACAGAGAAATCACTGGGTCATTTGATGTTTGGCATCATGTACTACTCATATTAGAAGACATCGCTCTTTTATTAAAATAAAAAAATTATTAGAAATATTTGCTCATCTTGTGGAACACTTGCAGATCAAATTATTTGCAATTGAAGGTTTTACTGTATATATGTTTACCCATGTGACTGTTTCAAAAGCAGTTTGTCTACACTTCTGACCAAAAATTATGCTCTGCAAATCATTTTTAATGAAATTACCCAAAATGTGGGAAAAAGTTGGATGCAAAGATAGGCTTTCACTCTGTTCTTTTAGAAGAGGAGACACTTACGAGTAACCAAGAATGTCCGACAGTAGAAAATGGGTAGGTAAGTTTGGTTAAGCCACTTCATAGAATAGTATGCAGCCATTTGTAAAGTTTTCAAAACAACTGCTGGGAAGCAGTAAATGCAACCCTAAGGGGGTTTAACTGTGGACGCAGAGTGAACCCAAGTAAATAACTTTATGACGCACCTCAAGCTTCTAGAAAGACAAGAACAGTCTAAATCTAGCACTAGTACAAGGAAGGAAATTATAAAGATCAGAACACAAATTAATGAAGTTGAGACTAAAAAGCCCTTAAAAAAAATTAATGAAGAGCTGGCTTTTTAAAAGGATAACCCAATTATGCAAACCCCTAGCAAATATTACCAAAGCAGGAAAGAAAAGAGCCAAATCAGTGCAATTTGAAATTAAAAAAGGCAAACACATATTAAAGCATGATCAGCAAATCTATTAGAAGATAAAATAGGCAAAACTCTTGAAGACATAGGTATAGGCAAGGACTTTCTGAACCAAACTCCACTTGCACAAGATGTGATAATAACAAGCGAGGAACTGGGTCATAACAAATTAACTTCCTGCACACGAAAGCAAACAACCAATAGCATGAAGAGGCAACGGGAATGAATAGGCAGTGCACTTCAGAAGTACGAATAGCTGTAAATATACAGAAAGATTCAAGACTTCTGGCTATTGCAGAACTGCAAATGATAACAAGAGCTGAATTCCAACTTACTCCGGAAAGAATGGGTATTATCAAGAAATCCAATAATAACAAAAAAGAAACCCTCCTATATTGTTGGTGGAAATATAAACTCATATAACCGCTACAGAAACCAGCATGGAGATTGCTCAAAAACCTAGAAATAGAAATTCCATTTGACCCAGCTATTGTTCTTCTAGGTATCTTCCCCAAAGAGTAGAAGACATCACATTACATGGTATGTGCAAACCTATGTTTCTAGCAGCACAATTCATAATAGCTAAATCTTGGAAGCAGCCACCATACTTCAGATGAATGAGTAAAGAAAATGTGCTATTCATACAGAAGGGAATACTACTTTGCTGTAAAGAAGGATAACTTGAATCACTTGTAGAAAAATGGTTGCACTTGGAGACCATTATATTAAGTGAACTAAATCAGACACACAAACTTAAGCATTGCACAGTTTCTTTTTATAAGAAACCCAACTGTAAATAAAGAGAAAACTAAAAAATAGAAAACAGGAAGTAGAGAGAGAAGACTTTTTTCAGAGGGAAGCAGACCGACAGATGCAGGGAAGGGAGAGGGAGGGGAGGGGAAGGGGATGAAGACAGGATTGAGGTGTGTTCTGTATATATACTGATTCCCCACTAGGAATGTGACCATCATGTGCTTCAAACATGTACTAATAAAAAACAGAAGTTGAAAAAACAAAAATGTGAGCACATGCTGCCAAGGTCAGAGTATGTTCTGATGCCCGTTGATCTGAGGGATGCAGCAGCCCCAAGTTCGCTGTGTGCAATGTGTAAGAACACGTGCCTTTGAGCGTACCTGCTCTCAGGGAGCAGTGTTCTCTGGGCCGAGTCCAGGCTTTCCCCACATAGGGTGCTGATGTGGCCTAAAAGTCTCAAGTTATTACAAAATGCTAGGAGGACACAAGTGGAGAGATGTGCGAATCCATCACACACAGTGAGGCCCGGGTTAGATGTCCCTCCCCAGCGTGCTCATTCCTTTGACTGACGGGGCATCACCAGGCCATCTGTGTCTCACTCAGTGGAGTGGAAGACCAGGTGACCTCACATTAATAATTTCTATTTCAGGGGAAAATTACAGCATGGGGCTGTCTGATGGGTTTTCTGGAGGAAAGGATGCCTTTTGTGATTCTGGTGCTGTTCAGAAAACATAAGCTGAGTGTTCCTGCACTTCCTAATACAGAGATGTGGCCCTGTAGCCCACACTCTGTAGATGCTGTCTGACGAAAGGTCTGTGACCGTATTTACTCTGGTGAGACTCTGGCGATCTCCCTCTGTAGCTCCAGGAATACTCACAGTAAAGGATATTGCCTCCATTCACTCACATAGCATGTTTGTTGAATACCTGTGCACTTTCTTGGTGTGATGTAGATATGGGATATGTAGCCTTCTTTGTCATTCCCTCCCTGTTTTTTTTCTTTACTATGGATTGAAACCAGGGACTTTGCCCTAAGCTACATTTCCAGCCTTTTCTATTTGTTGTTTTAAGACAGGGTACAGAAGTCAGCCATGCCTCACGTTATTGTGGAACTTAGAATTTTATAGGGGCACAACTTAAAAATATACAATGTTTAAATAAGCGATTATGATCAAGGAAAAGACTATAGTGGTCATCAGAAATTACCTTTAGCTGCGTGGTGGTGCACGCCTGTAGTCCCAGCACTCAGAAGGCTGAGGCAGGAAGATCGTTGTGAGTTCGAGACAAGCCTGGGCTACAAAGTGAGCTCAAGGCCAGCCTGAACTGCATAGAGAGACCCTGTCTCAAAAAGGAAAGAAAAAGAAATTACTTTTAGCCATTAGCTTTATAAATGTTTTTCTGTGTTCTGGTTTATCAGTAAAATGCAATACCAACGTCTGAAAGGGATGTGTTCTCTCCATGTTTTTAGACAGACAGCTCCAGTTTGAGGCTTTTGAATTCTGTTGAATTCTTTAGCAGTTTCTGTTTAGGGGCCTAAATTATGATATTGAATCCAGTTAGATAGGCAGGTCAGGGGGCTTTCCCAATCTGAGAACTGGTGGCAAGAGCACAGAAAAACTGGTCCTAAAATGGCAAAAATCTGGGGATAAGAGCGTTAGAAATAGTACTTTGCAGGCATACAGATGATGGGGTGGGCCTAATCCCTGCACCAAGGAGCCGCCCCTGCGCAAGATGGCTAGAAGTCCAGCTTTATTTACACTTCAGCCTGTAGAAGACTTAGGGACCCCATGTGCCCGGAGCTCTGCAAGTGCGGGATGCGCACCGTCAGCTCTATGCTGTCCTTCTCCTAGGACAGTCACTAGGCCAACAGGAGAGTCCTTCACCTTTGCCATGTCTTTGTGCAGTGGTGACTGTCCCCTGTGCACACTGGGTCTCCATCCCAACTCCTTCCTTCTCTGCTCAGACAGCAAGCCCAGTGCATAAGCAGGCGTCCAGTGGGTGGTTGTGACACTTACTGGGCTCCCCTTCCTGCCAGCACACCAGCCTCTGCTGAGAGGTCTACTAACGCCCCTGTGCCTCCCTGAATGGAGGGATGAGCTCTGCCTCCCTGCGAGGAGAATGAGAAGTCACCACAGCAGATTCCCCGTTAACCAGAAAGCCCGACGGAAAGCTCCCTGGGCTCGCCTTCCTTCCTCTCCCATCTTTAGCTTCCACTGGAGGCAGTGACAGTTACAGGTTTGGTTGTGCCCTCCCCAGGGTACCTGTACCCTAACTTACTCTGCTCTTTAAAACATGGAATTCTTCACACTTGTGACTTCAGCTTTAAATGATTCCAGGGTGACAGAAAGGACCCATTCAAAATCCTTTCACGGTTGTCATACACTAGCTCTAACCTAGGAATTCAGCCACTGCTTGTGATTCAACATGTTGGTGGGTCAGTCCACAGAATACACTTTGTGGTATGAAAAGTCCTCAGATGTGCAGACCCTGAATAGCCAGGTGTTATTTGAAGGCTTAATGTTCTTATTTTGTTACTGAAGGCAGTGCATCACAAACACTGTAAACTCTTCCTCAGTGTTTGGAGGGCCCAGACCAACCATAGTTCCTCAAAAAATACACTGAAACTTTAGCATTAGTCCTGTTACCCAAAAATAGTAAAATGGAATAAGCAATGCTCATCTTACAACGCAGTTATAATTCCACGACTAGCAGAGGGCTGTTTCAAGGACAGGACAGGCAGATAGCCACTTGGAAAACCAACCCTTTTCCCACCACTAGAGTTGCCATGCAAGTTCTAGGGCAGCACGACTGCTCTCCCAGGAGGCAATGAGCAGATAGGAGCAGAGGCTTCTTGGAGACACAGTCTCGCCTGCCTTGTGTTTCTTTTTAGCTGTGCCATGGCCATGTTACGAGCAGGATTTTATTCCTTCTCCTAAGACAGTTATCATCGTGTGGCATGGGGTCTCAAGAAACTACTTCCCGGGGCTGGAGATACAGCTCAGTGGAATAAGCGCCTGCATGGCAAGCGCAACGTCCTGAGTTCAATCCCCAGTACCACCAAAAAAAAAAAGAAAAAAAAGAAACCACTTCCCTCTGGATGTAATTCAGATGTAAGTTCCTCACTTACAAGGAAAAGCTTGAGTGCTCCCTTTGCAGTTGAGACTAATCAAGTGTGAGCTGTGTTGTTTATAGAGTTTCTGTTAGATGCGGTGCACACTCAACCTTCACATGAGTGTGTGCCTCACCTACAGTGGGTCCTGTCTTATGCTTTGTCAGAGGAAGGGTACTCAGCACTTGACTTTCTTCACATTTTCCAACAGCCCCAAGGGAAACAACCACCTCTAGCTTTTCTCTTTTCACACTTGTGTGGCAAGTTGATTTTAGAGCCCCCACCACTCAGCCCGAGCCTGCCCTCCAGTGATGTGGATTCCCGAGAGGACCTGCTCCTGAAACATCCACAAAAAGATCCATAGGCACAGAATTTGAGAATTTCTGAGGGTATCAGTGGATGAACACAAGCCTGGATGAGATCAGGGCTTACAGATATTTAATGAAAATCCACATTCTAGAGCCACAATTTTAATATCATTTTATATTTCAGAATAAGTTTTTTTCTGGCTGGTTTTCAGGTCTATGAAATATTTGAAACATAATTTTCTATTGTGTGCAAGCTGCAACAAATTTAGAATTTTCTTTGAATAAGGAAATTGCTCAGAGGGGGTTGGAAGTCACCTTTCTCTTGGACTATGGTTTAGTTTGGGGCTTACGCTCCTTTCCAGCAGTCTCATTCAGCATTCATATCCAGTCTGGTCGCTCTGCAGGGGCAGAGAATAAAACACAGGACAGAGTTACCCACAACAGCAGACGGAAATCAATTCTGCTTTTCCCAGACAGATGATCAGAGGGAGCCAGTCCCATTTTGAGATGAAGTTGCTCGGTAAACCTTCCTCTGGACCCTTCTGATAAGGGAGTTTTTGCGCAATGCTAGCCGAATTTCAGCCAGGGCAAGGACCTTTAAGTGTTGTGATTTCTCCAAATTGATAGATTCCATTTGATACACAACAGCACTGGATGGAAAGAAAAGAGCAACAGGAAGGGCATTTACACAAAGGAGGGTATCTTGGTTACTTTTCTTTGGTTGCTGAGACAAAATACCCAACTCCCAAAACGAAGGAAGGAAAGGTTTATTTAGCTTACAGTTTGTGGAGGTTTCAGTCTATATTTGGCTGGTTCAGAGGCAGAGTGGCACACGGCAGAGGGCAAACGTTAATGGTGGCAGAGCACAGCAAAAACAACCAGCAAAAGGGAGGAATGGCCAGGCAAGCAGCATCTTTCCTTTCCTTACATTGTAAACAGGCTACCCCTGCCCAGGGGGCGTGGAACTCTCACACAATCTCCATGCCTTACTCTTCCACAGGCTCAGCATATATAAAAAGTAAGCACCCTGGCTTCCTGCTGAATCACTCAGCCAAACCTCTAGACTCCCCAAGCTGACACAATGTATCAACCATAACATTCCACCCCTTGTCAACTTGACAACCAGACACATTTCTTTAAACCAGTTTCCGGATACAAAAACATGCCTATATTAGAACCATAACAGAGGGTTTCTGACTCAGTCTTTATTATGATGGATGGATATTGCAGTTATGCCAGGATTTTTTCACATCTCTAGTGTGTCCATGCTGTAGTCGGTGGTTTATAAAGGGAAACAATACAGGACACATATTTTATAAATTGTTTACAATAGTCACCCAAAGAATCATACAAAAAGAGAGTGTAGGAAATCTGTCCACACACTGAAGACCAAAGAATCCAGCTGAGAGCCTGAATCCCACAATAATGTACTGCATGAGTACAGCTGAAAACCTAGTACCCATAGCAATGCCTTCCACAAACCAATGTCTCTCTCAGGACTGTTTCACGGGTCTGTGCTGGGAAGGCCCAAAGGTCAGTGGTGGAAGCTAGAAAGTCTATGTTAGAAGGTGGAAGGATCTGAACTGGAGCCAGGAAGTGACAGTTACAGTAAGAACCAGAGCTCTCCCAAAAAGGTACCACAGCCATCCTCAGCAACAGTGAGGTCCCAAGCTCCTCCAGTGATCACAAAAGCTGAGCTCCCATCAGGAAAGCCAATGTGACAAGTTTCTCAGGAGACTGAGTAGTGCACCATCTTCCCCTCTGGGGCCAGGAATTGATGCTCTGTGTAGAACCAGAGCTCCCCCAGAGTGAACCGCATCCATTCTCAGTGACAAGGCCCCAAGCTCCTCCTCTAAGAACCAGCCGAATTCCTATCAGGAAAGCCAGCATGACAAGATCCTCCAGCAGAACAGCCCCAGAGAACCAGCAGCTCCCTAAAAGCTTCCCAACAGCCTCTCTACTTCTTCCCCTCCAGTTCTGCTTCTCAGTGTTCTTGAAAACAAGCTTTTACCTTTCTGCAGACATAATAGTATGCAGATAAGAGCAGTGAAAACTGCGATACTTAAAAAATTGGTTAAGCCTCATTAGAATTATAGGTATCAGTTCTTTTGCTCAAAGCGCTTGGAACCTAGCAATCCCAGCCAGTTGCTCGGTCGAGCTGGGTTGAGCCCTGCTTCCAGGAACATCGGGTTCTCTTCCAGAAATAGGAGGGAGAGAAGAATGTATTATGAATACAGCCTACGAGCAAAACTGAAAACTGCATCTGAGAATCAAGGGGGTATCTGGTTTGCATCTTATCAAACCAGATACTCTTATTGTTCTTTCTCTTTTTCTTTCTTTCTTTCTTTCTTTCTTTCTTTCTTTCTTTCTTTCTTTCTTTCTTTCTTTCTTTCTTCTTTCTTTTTCTTTCCTGTGCTCTTGAGGAATTGAACCCTGGGCCTTCACAATGAGCTGTTAAATGACCCATCTTAAAGTCCTCTTAAGTAGACTTTGGTGAAGAAATAGGAGAAAGAGAAGAAAGGAGAAATCTCAGTGTGTTTGGGGAGGAGGATTTGGGAAATTGAAGAGGAACCTTTGAAGCTCTAAATGCTCCTTTGGGGAGGCAGCCTGGCTCTGAAGCTGTTGCTTTGAAGAAATATTCACTGAGGCAGCAGAGAGAAAAATTGTGGCTGTGACTTTTTTCCTTCCCAATTTGACAAAGTGTGAACAGTGTCTTCTCCTTGCCCAGAAGGGAGGAGGTGACAGCTGTCTCCCTGCTGCCCCATCACTGCCCAGTCAGGCTGCAGGAAGCCACGGGAGAGTGAAAATATGCCAATCCCAGGCCTCAGGCAGGTCTGGCTCTTTCTTCTGAGTCCTGCTTGGTTTTAGCCAGTCTGAACTGGTCTTCCATAAAAGGCCAGCTCTCATGACATGCTGTTGTACCATTCACCAGGGTGGGGGGAACCAGGTGCTGAAGCTCTCTTCCTAAGCATCTGAGCATGGACACACGCACTCCACACAGAGACACTCTGACTCTTCCACGCTGGGTGCCTTTACTGCCCCATCATCAGAATGTTAAGAAATTTACAGACGAAAGAGCAAAGCGGGAGACAGGCAGACACAGAGACAGGGAGACACTCTCCCCCTTCTTTGCCCATGTGCATCAGTGCCTAGGTTCACATTCCAATTTAATGTTCCTGTTATGATTTAAATGTGCGTGCAGCATTAACCCTGATACAAATGAGAGCAAAACATTTACTCACAGCCCTGCTTCCGGGAACATCGGGTAAACTGTTTCGCCTTGTGCCGATCTTTGGCTGACCCAGCCCAGCGCTGGTGCCCTTTCACCTGCTGTTTTCTTTGAATTTAGAGCAGCCCTTCCATAATGAGCATCACAGATTTATTAACAGCTTTTCAGGACCAAAATGTGAGCCACAACCTTGAGTTCAATGGGAAAATGTATTATGAATACAGCCCATGAGCAAAACTGAAAACTGCATCTTAGAATCAAGGGAGTATCTGGCTTGCATCTTATCAGAAATATTGTTTTCCCTAATTCATTCATTCTTTCTTCCTTCCTTCTTTCCTTCTTTCTTTCCTTCCTTCTTTCTTTCTTTCTTTCTTTCTTTCTTTCTTTCTTTCTTTCTTTCTCTTTCTTTCTTTCTTTCTTTCTCTTTCTCTCTCTCTCTTTCCTTCCTTCCTTCCTTCCTTCCTTCCTTCCTTCCGTTCTTTCTTTCTTTCTTTCTTTCTTTCTTTCTTTCTTTCTTTCTTTCTTTCTTTCTGTGCTACTGAGGATTTGAACCCTGGGCCTTCACAATGAGCTACATCCCCAGATCTTTTTATTTCTTTCTTTCTTTTAATTTTGGGAAAGCATCTTGCTAAGTCACTGAGGTGCTGAAGCTAGGCTTTAACTTGGGATCCTACTGCTTCAGCCTCTTGGAATGCTGGGGTTATAGGTATACACCACCATATCTGGCTTCTTGGTTGTTCTGTCATTATAAGCACTTCTATATGTTATTATAAACAGTAGGTATAAGGCTGTACCTAGTGTTTATAGTTCTAAGTTTTATATCATATTGCATCATCAAATGACATCTGCTGGTCATCCTGCTGTGGGAAATAAAAGCCTCCTATTTTACAGATTTACCATCACCTCATTGCTTATTTCTAAAATTTTTGTGTTATAAATAATACGCAAATGAACATTTTTTACTATGCTTTTTTAATTTTCCCACTTTGAGCCCTGGAAGCGTTTCACTGTGGGGATAATGATGATGAACTAATAGCAAACAAAAGCTAACACCTCTTGAGTACTACTCTCTGCCTAATTTAATCCTCAAGACAATGCTGCAAACCACGTGTTATTATTGTAATTTCATTTTACAGACTAGAACATTGAGGCCAAGTATCAGTGAGTGCACTGAGGGAGTGGCCCAAAGTCACACCACTGGCTAGCGGGGGGACCAAGGTCTGAATGAAGATGCCCACCACACCAAGGCTCATCTTCTATCACACTGTGGTCATGTAGACCTCCAGCTCTAGCCACAGCAGATGGCTGCCAAGACCCGCTGCCCCTCCGGAGACCCCGTATTTTGCCTGGCCACCCTGGAGCCTGGCAGGCTTGATGCTAGTGGTGCTAGTCCCACTAAATTGGCCCATTTTCCTTGTACCTTGTAGTTTCAATGCTCGGTGTGTTAGTCAGTTTTCTACTACTGAAAATTCCTGAAGTAAACTAACTCTATTTTTTAGTAAAGAAGAAAGAGGATAACTTAGCTTACAGTTTCAGAGCATGAACGTCCACACAGCATGGAACAGGCTCCTCCAAGCCCCCACCCCACTGTGCCAGCTCCTGGTGGACAGAATGATGGAAGGACACAGATGGAGAAATCACATTGCCACACAGGAAGCCGGAGAGGCTGGGGCCCTACACTCCCCTCCCGGAGCATAGCTCCTGTTCCCCTGAAAGCCTCCCTAGCTCCCGCTCTGAACGCCTCCACACCACCTCCTGTTGCTATAATGGGGAATAATTTTCTGACTTTTGTGGGGGGCACAAACCACATCTAAACCACAGCAGTCAGTGAGTGGGTGGTGGTTCCCGTCCTCAAATGTCCTCAGCACTGCTTTCTGGGTATCTGTTTTGCTGCCTCACTATCCTCTGTGCGATTCTGGATGCACCTCTGCCGTGTCACTGGCAGCACCCATTTCTGCCTCCCTCTTCCCTTCCTTCTGTTCCTGAACCTGCTGCTGCTCTAGGAAACCACCAGGAACCCCACCAATCAAGCAGAGCTGGCCAGGTCTGCTGTACAGAGGGTGGGCACTGCCTGGACACTCTGGCTGTGCTCTCAGCAGGTGGTATGTGCAGGGAGCATATTTAAAAGGTGTTAATGTCCGGACTAGGTGACTGAGGATAAGTGTTGAAAGGTGGGGAAGGGGTCAAGGTTGGGGAGAGTTTATGATACAATAATTTTTACTGGTGGACACAGTAAGGTGAGGGGACCACAGTAATTCTGGATGAGCAAGCTGTTATGTTCATCGATGAGCTATTAAGTCAGTTCAGGGGCTCATCTTACAAATACTTCCTGAGGAAATTAGCAAAAGTACTTGTTTGTGCAGAAAGAGAAGGAAATACTTGGTCTCAGTATTGTTTATCACAGAGAAAATGCTATAGTCCCAGTGCTCGGGAGGAGGAGACTCTCCACCAGTGCTCACGAGTTCCCAGAGAGGTCTTGATCCCTTTGTTTCTCTCAAGGACACTCATGTCACAGTTCCTTATTCAGTTTAGCCTCTGCAGCTCTCCTGCGACCCTCACGAGAGAAGCTGGAGCCCAGGTCCAGGAAGGGAGGTGATGGTAACCTGAGGCACACAATCAGGCATCGCTCCCTCCTGGGGTTCAGGGGTGCCCTGCATCTGGACCTAGCTCCCCGGGCTCGCTTCCTAGGAGGACTGACACCCAGGACACCGAGACAAACCTTTGTTAAACAGTCTCAGAGCTCTTCAGGATGCCTGCTCATCATCTCCTGCTGTAAGCCAGCTGGGACGCTGCACCTCTCAGAACCCCGGTAGACTGCCAGCCTCTTGGAATCTACCCCTGCCTGCACACACTGGATCTTGTCATTATGTCTGTCTCATCAAGTGCACGCAGCAGTTCCTTCTTCTAAAATTGGACCATCGGATCATTTCCAGAAGTAGAACCAAAGGGTAGTAGGAATTGAACATTTTCCTGGCCCTTGATTTATATTGCCTCCTATAGGGGCTGTAAAAAGTATATACTACCAGTTAACAATGAAAAAAGTACCATGTTCACTATGATATGGCTAACATTTGATTCATAATTCCAAATGAATACGATGTGTTCATATATATGTAATTGTGTTATTATTTCTCACATTTAAATTACCATTTTGATTGCTCAGCAGATTTGGAATTGGAATGCATAGCCTTTGTGAGAACCATTAGCTCTACAAAATAAGCAAAAGAAAATTTCAGAGGCATCAAAGATGTTACCCAGGAATAATCAGCTATTATCTGTTAATGATTTGATCTATATTGATAGATTTTTAAGATTTTTTTTTATAAATAGATTGTTTTTCAATAAAAACAGGATCAATCTATTTTAAAAACCTGCTTTTTTTCTCACTTGCCCAAATAACTTGAAAATTTTTCCGTGAAATAATTTGTACCCCTGCCATCAGTCACATTTATGTGAAACATCAGAAACAGAGCTTAGGAACACTGACGATGACCCAGATGCTGGCTTTCAACGCCTGATCAAATGCCGGGTCCGCCACCTAGTAGCCGTGTGACTTTGGGCAAATGACTGAACCCCTGCAGCTTATTTCACTCATCTGTGAAACAGAGATCATATTACTGTCTTACAGGGTTATAAGTATTAAACAATATAAAACGTGTACACCCCAGTTTGACACATGGAGTGCACCATGTAAGTGTTTACTAGAAACAATATTGGGTGTACTATTATTATTTAATGAAACCTATACTATACTGAATTTTTCTGTAGCTTCCTTTTTCTATAATACAAAAAACGCTCTGCTTTGAACATTTCTTAAAATAAGTTCCTTAATATGAAATTGAAAAACATATGTAACACTTAAGGTTTTTCTTGCATATTGTTAAATTTTCCTCCAAATGCCGTATCCCATATGTAGTATAGGGGAGTGCTATTTCTTCCTTGATGTTAGCAACTGATTTCCTTTAGGCCCTTTGCCTGCCTGAGACAGGTGACGACTGGGAGGTAAATGTGATCTGACCAGAGAGCCAGAGGCACAATTTCCTGCAGCATCTTTGTTCCCCTCATCATAATATCATTATCTGGACTAAGACTTTATACCAGGGAACATTAGCCACTTAGGTACTATTTTAAAGTGAGAAATAATAATTGGTAATATTGCATTTAAGGTTATCATTAACTTGAGCTAAATTACACTGAGACATCTTCAGAAATAAATGGAAGATTAGGGGGAATAGCAATCTAATTATCTATAACCACACACGAGCACAGGAGCCCTGGACAGGTTTTTTCATAGCAGGCATGCAGGCTATGCTGCAGACTAGCCGCCTTCAGTGAAGACTGCTTGAGTGCCGCAGCTGTGGTCCATGTCATCTCAGTTATTAAGTCTATTGCTAAGTCACATTCATCATGATACTTTATTACTTGGCCAATTTCAGGTAGAGAAACTCAATGTGCAAAAGAATCAGATGCTGGCTGTTTTCTCATAATTAAAGACAAATGCAACCACCCACTCTTGGGTGAATGTGTGTTATCCTTTCTCTTGGAGATTCTAACTAGGCATGTTTTATATTAAAAAGATTGTTTTTCTAAATGAAAAAATTTTATATCATGTATATGTATTCTTTCCTTTTTTATATTCTTCCCTATAGAAATCTCCTTTGGGGTAGTTCTAGTCACTTCCCGTGTGTCGCTTTTTATACTTCCTTGGTATGCACAGGCTTTGATTGTAATAGCAAAAAACCATAATAAGCCTTTGCTGTATTGTAACTTGGTCAAAGAAAAAACTAATATATATGGTATGTATAAAGTAAAGGGAAAACCTTTTGATAGCTGTGGCCATAATACTGATTTGTCCACTTCACTGGGTTAAGAACTACCTAATGGGTTAGCGAAACACACTCTTGGGTGTGTCTAGGTAGGTTATGGAGGTGAGGTCTTGGAAATCGTTATGGTCTTAGGCGCTATCCCCCTGCTGGGCTCTGCCCCGGGCCACCATTTACTGTGCCATCCCGTTCCACCATGATGTTCCTGCCTGGGGGCCAGCAACTATGGACTGAGTCCCCCCAAATCACAAAACAAATCTTTTCTCCTTTAAATCGTGTATGTGCCATGTATCATATCCAGCAATGGGAAAGCTAATACATACTCTTTTACACTATTACCTGAACTTCCTTACAAAAATGAATAAAATTGTACTTTCTGAATCTTTTCAAATTAAAAACTGGTTTAGTTCTTGCATCATATCATTCAGATGTCAGCTTTTTTCTGTTCTGATAACCCCTTTTAAATCACATGACTATGAATGTGTTAGTCCCCAAGAAAAGCATTAGAACAAGCATCTCATCCTCCTGTCACTTTTAAGCTGCTCTGGAAAACATTTTAAGATGGAGGTGGAAGCACCAGGGCCATTTGAGGTACTTGGCTCATCTGTATGTCTGGTGCTCATCCTCCCCAAACCACACAGGTGGAGGGGTGACTGCTGGTGCTGATGGAGGGGCAGCCATGAGATGCAGTAAACATGCCTGTCACTTGTGGTATTCAAAACTAGTATGAGTCACTCTTACTTCAAGAAAGATAGATTTACAAAGCTTTACCTTAGGTCAGCAAGAGAAGCAAAGCAATAAAATGCCTTGCCTTACCAACTACAGACTAGACAAGATAATATCATAAATGATATGTTGATAAATGTATTGTTGATAAACATGTCAATGGTTAGTAATTATATAATCAATTATTTCACCTTCATATCCCCCCAGTAATGAAATAAGTACATATGTGGACTTGGCAGAACGTAAACTACCGCTGAGGTCACAAAGACCATCGGCATTTTACTGGCAGGCAGTGTCCACGTGTTTAATAGAGCTGCTCAAAGTCTCCCATTAGTTTGGTGGATCTTCAAAAAGAGAAACATAACATGAATAACATTATGCACACTTCTGGATCCACCCAGGCATGATTTTTTAACAGAGTATCTTGTCTCTTGTCAGCTAATGTTTCAAAAACATTTATAGCCCTGGAACCAAGGCTCTTTCCAATGTATGCTATCCAACACTGATTTTAACATGAACAGTTGCAGTTTTGCTTTAACAGTGTTGCCTCACGAGGTAATAAAAATGACTGTACTCTAGCTGGATGATAAATATATTTTTCTCTGGTTTCCCCCACATGCATATTATTTGATACCAGTTTTCAATGCGAGTAACAAAGTAAGCAGTTCCTTGTTTGTCCTGAGCAAACACTGTAAAATCTTGAACCTTAGCTGTGAAATGAGGGGCCACGGAGCAGTTCAGCGAGCTCCGGTTCAGGTGAGCATGGCAGAGCGACCGAGAGCACAGCTGGATGCGTGTTCTCCACCGGCTTACAAATCAGGCGCATACAGTGCCACACCGTTCCCTCAGACGCGCCTTCTCATGCTCATCACTCAGGTCGAAGTCCTTCCCTTCATCCGGACTTAATGCCTGATGCGGTCCCGCGCTGTACTTCTCACCCCATCTCCTTTGGCTCTTCCCTTCACTCAGACTGGTGTGGCCACACAGCCCTCTCTGTCATGTGCTGAAACCGCAAGGCCCATTTAGGGCTCTGTTTGTTACGGTTCTGCAGGGGAACAGAACCAATAAAAAATATATGTAGAATTATGTAGGGGCATTTATTAGGTAGGGTTATAGGATCAGAAGCAGAAGAATCCACAATGGCTCTTGGTGTAATCAGTGTTTATACGGGAATGTGCTTAATACAGGACACATAATTTATAGGATTATTTTATATTCACCCACAAACTCAAATGCAGAAGAGTGCAAGTGATCTGCCCATGCACTAGAGACATTGCTGTGCGGACCTGGATCCCACATCAATGTCCTGCACAAGTCCATCTGGAGGCCTACAGCCCATGCCAGTGTCTCATGCAAGTCTCTATCAAGGATCTGCTCTGGGAAGGCCCAAATGCGGGTGGTGGAAGCTAGAAAGTCTGTGCCAGTGCAACGAAGGATCTGTGCTAGCAGGCTGAGGGATCTGCCCTGGAGCCAGGAAGTGATGCTTAAAGTAAGCACCAAAGCTGCCCCCGAAGAGAAACTCAGTATCCTCAGTGATAGCAAGGACTTGAGCTCCTCTAAGGATGAGAACAGCTGAGTTCACATCAGGAAAGCCAGTGTGACAAGCTTCTCCAGGAGAATCAACAGCACACAATCTTCCTTTCCAGTTCTGCTTTTATGTTGGCAACAATCCTCACGTGGGCCTTCCATGCCCAGAACCACACTGATTCATGTCTGCTAGGCATTACACTGTGACCAGTAGTTAATCCACCACAACTGTTTGTGCACTAGAGACCTGGATGATCTAGCAGATTCTCAGCCCGAGAAGATGAAAGCCACAGAACAAGAGGGATCAAGAAGGCAGCACTAGTCTAAGGCCAAAGGCATAGAAACTCAATACGGAGTCACTGTTGTGAATCTGCATTGGAAGTGGATTTTCTATTTTTCCAGAAGAAACTGGAAAAATAGTGTCCAAAGGTGGTAGCAAAAACTGGAGTTGTCGAAAATGGGTCACTTCTTCTTTCACCTTTTATCCTGTCCAGGCTACAAGCCTTTGGTTGATACACCGCATCCAAGGCAGGTCTTCCTCTCTCGGTTTGCTGGTCTACATGTCAGCCACCCACGGGCACCCCCAGAACTGTGCTGCACTAGTTTGCCTGGTGCTTCTTCAACATTACAATTGATGTGCCGTGATTCATAGTCACAAGGTTGTTTGAAGGTGCTATTTCCTCTGCACAGAGTGCTCTGCTTAAAAAGCTCACTACCTGTCCTCTGTATTACTCAAAAGCTACCTTCTATTTTGGTTATCTATGACTATGTAATGAGCTGCCTCAAACGTCAGTGAGTTAAATTACGACTTATTGTTAATACCATAGTGTTCTGTGCATCAGGAAATCAGACTAGACAAAGAGAAGATAGCTTGTCTCTGCACCCCAATGTTTGGGACCTCAGCTGGAATATAGTGAACTGAAAGTAGGAATCAGACCCTCCCTTCTCTTTCTCCCTCCTTCCCCTCCCTCCCCTCCCCCATGTCTTTCTGCGCATACCTTGGGCTTCCTCCCAACATGTCATCCTCAAAGTAGTAAGATTTCTTTCATGGTAGCTCAGAATTCCAAGAAACCAATCCAGAAGTTTTCAGGTCTTGGAAGCCTAGACCTGCAAATACTCAGCATAATTTCTGTCAAATTTAAATAGATTCCTTTTTAAAATAAGAATGTTAAAGAATCTATGCTAGTAAGGTCTTGCCTATCCTACATAAAAAGCACCATTCACCTAATGCTCTTTATTCCCTCTTTTGGCTTTATTTTTCTCTATGACAATGTAATCACTTGACATATTTTATATCTTACACATTTAGTTTATTGTCTGCATGCCCCACTTGGGTATAAATTACATGAATCTAGGGACTTTTTCTATTATATTCACTTTTGTACCTCAGCAACAGGAATAGTGCATGAAACATAGTAGTCATGCCTCTATAAATAATTATTGAAAGAAAGAAAGAAAGAATGAAAGAAAGAATGAATGAATGAATAAATGAATTGGGTAAGTGAACCAGTATGACCTTCAGTTTCTTCCATCTGCAAAAGAAGAATAAAACTACCTTCATTCTAGGACCTATATGTTGACTAAATGAGATCAAGTTTTTAAAATACTTAGTATAGAACCTGGCAAATAACTAGTAGGTATTAATTTGAGTATCTACTAGACTTACTTATGTGTACTTCAGAACATTCATGAAATAGATTTAGGCACTGTCTTCTTGGACATCTATTAATTGTCTGATACCTGAAGGAAAGGGATAACTTCAAGCTATCTAGGGCTTCTTTATCTATAAGGGAGGGTGAGGGTTTGATGGAAGGAGCAGGAGTTTCCTTGGAAGTGAACATCTTTACTACAATGAGTATCATGACAGATCACTATTTATGTTTCTCTAAGCAGGGAAACCTACATAAGTGCTATTATTTGCTCCCTAATTGAGTATAAAAAGTAATCCAGTCTTTTATCTCTTCCCAAAAATGCTTCTTAATTTGTTCTTTTGAGTATTAAAGCAATTCTAATACAGAGTTCACCTCCTCTCAGCTAAAGATCATGGTGCTTTTTTTGTTTTATACACATTAGACCTTCTACCTGCTTCCATTTCTGTATCTGTGTTTGCTTCCTGCTCTTCACAGTGCTTTTGAGAATTAACCCAGGACATCCTTGTGGGGTGAAAGATTCAGGGTTTCCAAAGATGCAAACAGTGAAAGAAGCAGGAGAACACAGAATTGTGATGATACGAACAGCAGGTGTCACCTGACTCGTATAGCTGGTGAAACATGACCCAACCCATCTTGTGGCCTGTGGGAGTCTACAGCCATCTCCTCCACCTGCCCACCAATAAAAGTTCTTTGATGCATACTGTCTTGTGTTTCTGTGCCTTTGTGATGTCTGATCTTTTTCCTGTACTAGCAACCTGTCATTCCAGACTGTGGCCAATTTTTTCATGAATTTTCATTTAAAACATTGCAATTTTCTTAAATGTTCTGTGGCTTTGATTAACCTGATTAAATTGGGGCAGTAAATGAAGTGGGAAAGGCCTTTCCTTCTTTCATTTTTTAATAGTACTGGGCAAGCTGGACATGTTGGCACACTCCTGTAATCCCAGCTCTCAGGAGGCTGAGGCAGCAGGATCATTGAGAGTTCAAGACCAGCCTGGGCTACATAGAGAGATCAAGGCCAGCCTGAACCAGCGAGACCCTGTCTCAAAAAGACTGAAAAAAAAATAGCATTAGACACTGAACCTAAGGTCTTCACACTGAGGTACATCCCTAGTCCTTTCTGATTTTTAGATAATTATATAACTACTTTTATTTTGAGATGTATATATATTTTTCCTTAAGAGCATTTTTTCTTAGCTCAGGCTCTTATTTTTACCTCATGCATTCTAAACCTTTCTGTTGACTATTTGTGTGTGTGTGTGTGTGTGTGTGTGTGTGTGTGTGTGTGTATAATATATATATCCTGGAAGAGCTGCCACTGACTTTATTCATATTTTCCCCCAAGGAGTTAATTTGTATGCACCAACTACCTCCATTACAACCTACAGGGATGAAAGAACACGAAACAATTAAAAATCGATTATTGTTACATTGGGTATTGAGGGAACCATAAATCTGAGAGCTGCTTTACTCAGAGAAACAATAAATTTGACAACTTTCTTAATATTCAGAATCCAGGAATCAGTTCCAGTCAGAATTTGCACATTCTAGTGTTGATTACTTCCTTTGTGTGTTTTATAGTGGGATTTGTGGGATACAAAGGCCACATGTCTGCCTTATTATATTATTATTAAATAATCACATTAGTATCATCTGTCCCATCCCATTAGGCATTCTTATTCTGGAGACTGCCAGTGTTGCAAGTATTTTGAAGCATTTTTCAGGGAAATTCGCCAGTTCTACTTCAAAATGCAAAACTCCGCTGGCACATCCAACAGAAATTCTTGATGATGTACATCCATAAAATTTCTTCCAAGAAAACACCAGTAAACTCATCGAAGTGCTTCTGAGCCTGTCCTCATGCCACCAGGAATACCTCCCAGGGCAGTGACGCTGTGCCCAGTGCCACGCCAAGGTTTTATGGCTGGCCACAGACAGCGGGTAAAAGTCACAAAGAGCTTTGGCGTTTCAAGCATTTGACCTGTCACTTGCCAAACACAGGAGCATTGACAGAGCCTTGGTGATGAGGCCCTCACCGCTTCATTAGTACTTAAGATGTAATGAACTCATAAAGTCAATAGGCTTCTACTTCACCTTCTCACACTCCCTTATCAGATGCTGTGCTTTTCTCAAGAGCATGTTTTTCTTAGCCCAGGCTCCTCTCCTTACCTCATGAATTCTGAAGCTTCGCGTTGGCCGATACCTCACAGGACCCCTTCTGGGTGAGGTTCTCACCATCCAGAGCTGGCATCTGAGAAGTGTAGGGCTGAGCATCTTGTACTTTGCTGCCAACCCCATCATTCCAAGCTGCCTTCACCTCAAAAGGTCCGTTTCATGATCACTCACTCATGCTCTGCCGTAGACCAGAGAAGACAAATGGCACAAGGTATTTTCTCTGCTTAGGTGCCCAACTTTGCCAAAAATTGCAGGAAACAGCCACCTTAGTAGAGATAGCCACTCAGTTGACACTAGACCATATATAACATTTTGTCCCAACCCGCGGGTAGTCAACGAAGGCCCTAGAGGGGGAGTGGGACTAAAGAGACAAGAGACACAAGAAATGGAGACAAGACAGGAGTCTGATCAAGTCTTGTTTATTGAGCGGAAAGCTCGTGCTTATATACAGTACGGGAGTGGGGATTGACATCAGCAGGTAACTAGGCAACGGAGGGAGGTCCAGATATCACGCGAGGGAGGTCCAGGCATCAGGCCATAGCATGTGGTTACATCATATGATTTATGGGAAACAGAAACTTAGCTCAAAGAAAATAGAAACTTAACTCAGGATAGAAACTGAAACTAAACTCAAGGCTCTTAAGATGGCTGATACATTTCAAGATGGATGCCGACCGCAGGTCTCTCGGTAGTCTCCCACAGGTGCCCCTTTTTTATTTTATTTATTAAAAGACCAAATCTCCTTGAGGGGACTGTGCCTATCTTAGGTCAGGATGCTTTCATGTGGAACCAAACTATACCTTACCCGTCACTGGAAACCGAGGCAGCAAAAGGCCTTGTTCCAGTCTTAGGTGGTAGTTGATAATACACGTGAGCTTCCAGTTGCCCATCTCTGGCTATCCAGTCCAGCGCACCAAGGTGAGAAAGCTAAAACAGCCCATCGATCTTACTGGGCATCGTTACGATTTGCCTTCTCGAGGTCTCTATCGGCCATGGCAAGCCTGTATGGACCTGAATCCGTTTCATCAATAGCATCCATCATGTTAGTAAATTGTTGTCTAATAAGAGCCACCAATCTTTTGAAAATACAGGGTCCAAATAAAAGAATCAATAATAACACAATTAAGGGTCCTAACAGAGGGAGAAGATAGGGTAAAATTCCATTCCATACGCTCCAAAGTGGATTTTTTAATAATTCTCTTCATCTCTTTATCAGATCTTCTTGAAGCCTTTTTATTTTGTTTTGAACAATGCCAGACTTGTTTACATAGAAGCAACAGCGTTCCTGTAAAGCCAAATAAATCCCTCCCTGTTCTGCAGTTAAAAGATCTAATCCTCTTCTATTTTGGAGGACTACCTCCACTAAAGAATCTATCTGATCTTGAATATCTTGAATAGCACTAGACAAGGCTTGGACTTCATCAACTATTTGATTAGAAAGCTTGTTATAAGAATGTACAGCAACTCCTATTCCTGCTGAACCTGTGACTAGAGCTCCTGAAATTCCTAATCCTGCTAATAAAGGAATAAATTGAACTACCCTTTTAACTCTTTTAGGGTGATCTATAGCATAATCAAAGCTGGGAATAGGAATAGGTTCATCTCCAGGTACAATTTCTATATCAGGTAATAAGGTAGCTATAACACATAATCCTGTCCAATTATCAGGTAAAAAGGTAAAAGCTAGATTTCCTCCACAGACAAATACTTGACCTCTTGGAAGGCAAATAGAAGAACTGTAAGTAATTGTTTGAATACAATCAGTAAAGGTAACAAATCCAACATCAATTGCATTTTTGTTGCTCTGAAAACTTCCTTGTATACAGGAGATAAATTTAACAGCTACAGGTTGAATTTTAAATGGTAAGCTTAGGGTGCAATTAGGATGTGTAGGGTTTAAAACACTATATAGAGTAAAATTTGAAGGAATAGCAAGAGGTATGCATTGATTTATGCATAGCCAGA
>PVLD010010354.1:55902-71312 GCA_004027595.1 Dinomys branickii
AATATCTGAGGTTTTAGTGTTTAAATCATTTTCTTGTAATTCAGAAAATGTCAAAATATGATGATTAATTTTTGAAAATTTTGAAGATATCTGTTTTATAACATTTTCCATATGTCTTTGTACATTAATTTCTCTAATTTTGTCTTGTGGTCCGCCACCATCAGAAATATGTATCGGGGCAGTTTTATTCCAGCACACCGGTTTACCTGGGGTACCGCGGCATGAAGCCTGAATATATTTATGGCTTTTTAAAGTCCATGGAATATTAGACCAATCATCTGCAAGAGCATTAGTGGCAGTGTGCTGCAATATGGCTGTAAAATATACATTATTATCTATTCCTGTACGTTCTTGTACTGATATATAACAAGAAGAATGCATTGCAGCATAATAAGTAATACATTCTTTAGGACATAGTCCTGGTTGGCCATGGGGTATCACTGGAGGCTCATAATAACATTTGTAGCTTTGTATGTAAACTCCTTTTATAGTTTTCACATATGTTAAGTAGGATATTTTATTACCACAATCTGTGTAACTGGTATATTGTTCAGGTTTAGTTGTAATAGTACCTCCCTCACAGTCACATGGGGCACCATACATGCCTTGTTTGGCCAACATACCTTGCGTTCCTTGCCTGACTGGCACAAATCCTGCTTGCCACGAGGGAGATCCAAAACCACTATCAGAAAGATGCCACAGGATGATAAAAATTCCCAATGCCAGAATCCAAGTTTTGGAATCCATTATCTGAAAGAACTGTTTGTAATGCTTGGTGTAATGGAATACTTAAACTTTTTGTTATATGGTTAATTATATAATTTGTTTGTACCAAATTTGAGTTTGAATTTTAGAGCAGATTTGTGCATTTTTTATACCAATTTGTCATTTTATTGTTTATGTCCTTGTCAGCCTGACACCCAAAACAATCATTAAAGGCCATTAGGCGAGAATGGGCAGTTGGCTAGACCACTCATCCTCGGGAACATTCTGTATCCGCCAGGAGCTCTCTGGCTGAACAGAAACTCTTGGGTTTTCTTAATTCTTAAGGACACAAACAAGACTTTTAATAACAATTTCTAACAGTTGGTCTTATACTTGTTTTTATGAATATGAAAAGCGAATTTGCAATTATACATCAACAGTATATATACAATAACCCCAAATATTAATAATATCTTTAGGATAATTCTTCGTCCTCAGAACCATCATTCAATTTGTCTTGTGTTTGTTGTTTAGAATCTATTCGTTTTATCAATCGTTCTGGTAACCCTCTTGCAGATTTCATTTCTTTAGAGTATATACATACTGATCCTCGACCCCAGATGAGGACCGGATCTGGACCATGCCACAAATTAGTTATAGGGTCTTTCCATAGTACAGAAGCAAACTGTTTTTGTGTTTCTGTATGCCAGAAACGAGAAGCTGCTGATTGTCCATTGGCATCCAAATTTTAAAAATTGAGAATAAATAAAGCATGAGAAAGAATATTTCTTGGTGACCCCCTTGTGGGATACCATTCCCCCATTTTTATCCTATTTATAGTAAGTTTTATAGAAAGATGTGCTCTTTCAACTATTCCTTGACCTTGAGGATTATAAGGTATACCTGTAATATGTTGAATATTAAGATGTTTACAAAATTTAGAAAAAGTAGAGCTGGAATAACCTGGACCGTTATCGGTCTTTATTTGTTGTGGACATCCCAAGACAGAGAGAGCATTAAGTATATGACTAATCACATGTCTAGTAGCTTCACCAGATTGAAGAGAAGCAAAAATAAAACCACTAAAAGTATCTATAATCACATGAACATATTTGAGTATACCAAATTCAGGAGTGTGAGTAACATCCATTTGCCACAATTCATTAGGTATTAGCCCTCTGGGATTAACTTCAAGATGAGGAGTCGGAAGGTGTATGGCACTAGAAGGACAATTTTTAACAATCTGTCTAGCTTGTTCTCTAGTAATATTATGCATCAGTCTGAGTGTTTGTGCATTAAGATGATGTAAGTGATGCGTATTTTGTCCTAAGGTAACTTTATCAGTATCACCAGTAGGAGTGACAACAGCCAATAGAGAAACTGTATTTAGGCGAGTAGCTAAATCAGCTTTATGATTGCCTTTGACTAAAGGACCTGGCAATCCAGAGTGAGCTCGTAAATGTCCAATGAAAAAGGGATGTTTTCTCTTGGTTATAAGCAATTGTAATTGTCGAAATAGGTTTCCAGCATTAGAAACAGTTTTTATTTGACCAGTAGTCTCAAGTAGGGGAACAGAATGTGCAATGTAAGCACTATCTGTATAAATATTAAATGACTGAGTAGGAAAATCAGAAAAAACAGCAATGACAGCATGTAATTCTGTTAATTGAGCAGAAGTGCTATTTGTTTGAAATTGTACCGTTTGATCTGAATCATGGCAAACATAGGCAGCTATGCCTGTAGAAGAACCATCAGTAAATATTAATAATGCATCTTGGGCTGGGGATATAGCTCAGTGGAATAAACGCCTGCCTAGCAAGCGCAGGGTCCTGAGTTCGATCCCCAGTACCGCCAAAAAAAAAAAAAATGCATCTTTTAATGGATGAAGTGTAGTAACTTTAAGAAAAACAAATTCATGTTTATTAGCAAAATCAATGAGTTTGTTTGGAGGATAATGATTATCCAAAAGTCCCATATAGGAGGCCAAAGCAATAGGCCAAAACTCAGTAGTTTGCATAAGCCAATTAATTTGATCTTTAGTATAAGGTTGTATAATGACATCTGGTTCTTTACCGAAATAACATCTCCCTTGTTCTCTTCCCAGAATTATAAGATCAGATATCATTTTATAATATGGCTCAATAACTCTTTTGGGTATGACAGGTAAATGAATCCACATTAAAGGTGCTGTTTGCCAAAAAACAGCAGTTGGAGATAATTGTGTATTACAAATAATGTATTGTAAAGGTTTGTCATAATCCATAAATGTAACTGAGATAAAATAGCTTGTTCTACTATATGTATAGCTTGCCTACCCTCAGGTGTAAGTACACGAGGAGATGTGGGGTTGGCATCTCCATGTAAGATGTCATAGAGAGGTTTTAATTGACTTTTAGAGAGCTTTAAATAAGGCATAAGCCAATTAATATCCCCAAAAAGTTTTTGAAAATCATTTAAAGTTTTAAATTTATCTAATCTTAGTTCCATGTTTTGTGAAAAAAACCTGTGATCCTCTCATTTGAAAACCTAAATATGTATATGGATCTGTAAGTTGTACCTTATCAGGTGCAATTTGTAGCCCTTTATCAAATAGAGCAGATTGTAATTCTTTATAACATTGAAGTACTTTATCACCATTTTGACCAGCCACTAAGATATCGTCCATGTAATGTATGATATAAATATCTGGCCATCAATCTCTTATCGGTTGCAAAGCTAGAGCAACAAAGGATTGACACAAAGTAGGACTATTTGCCATGCCTTGTGGAAGAACACAACATTGGAATCTTTTCATGGGTGCATTAAAATTAGTAGCAGGCAGGCTGAAAGCAAATCGTTTTTGATCATCAGGATGTAAAGGTATGGTGAAAAAACAATCTTTTAAATCTATTATGATTTTGAAATAACCTAAAGGTATAGCAACAGGTGAAGGAAGACCTGGTTGCAAAGCTCCCATTAACATCATGGTTTTATTTATTGCTCTAAGACCCTGCAACAATCGCCATTTACCTGATTTCTTTTTTATGACAAAAATAGGAGTATTCCAAGGTGAATTACTAGGAATTATATGGCCAGCTTCAAGCTGCTCCTGTACCAGCTGTTGTGCAGCCATTAATTTTATAGAAGACAGAGGCCATTGATCGACCCAAACAGGCTCCTCAGATAACCATGTAATTTTTTTTGTGTGAGTCACAGGAGTATCAATGGCCCCTATGGAAAATGGCCCAAACCTGATCCGTCGAATTTTGGAGTAGCTTCTATAGGTGTTACTATTCCAGTGTTATCCTTACCTAGGCCTTGACCTGGCAGAAATCCACTTCTCAACATTGGAGCAGTAACCACACAATCAGGGCTGCCCATAATCATGCCCATTTGAGATAACAAATCTCTTCCCTATAGATTTATTGGTAAACCAGCTATAACATAAGGTTGCATAGTGCCTTTATTACCTTCTGAATCTTCCCAAGTTAATATTTTTGAACTTTTTTCTGGGTTTTGACTTTGCCCTATACCTCTTAAGTGAGTTATAGTAATATCTAAAGGCCAAGCCTTGGGCCAAATCTCTTTTTTTAATAATAGTAACATCAGCACCTGTATCAATTAATCCAGAAAACTCTTTACCATCTAACCATAAAGTCATGAGAGGTTTATGTGCAGAAATAACTTTTGCCCAATATACATCTGATGAGCCAAATCCTTTATTATTTTTCTGTTGTGAGACAATTTTATTAGGTGTTTGAGTTAGAGGCAAAAGCAATAGTTGTGCAAATCGTTGTCTTGCTTGTATAGTACTAATAAATTTAGGAGAGGATGTCATAACCTTAATTTCACCTGTATAATCATTATCTATAACTCCTGGGAGAACTTGAATACCATTAAGTGTAGAACTACTTCGTCCTATAACAAGACCAAAGGTACCCTCCGGTAGAGGTCCAAAAATTCCTGTAGGAAGAGCCTGAATCCCCATTTCAGGTGTTAATACTGTGTGGGTGGTGGAACTGAGGTCCAAACCTGCACTTGCTGTTGTGGCTCTGCAGAGATCTGAAATGGATTGTTGTTGCTTTGTGATGAATTGTTGGTTTGTGGAACAAACTTGAGCGCCCCATAAATTTGTCTGGGTTTGGGTATGGGGGCCTGGGGCTGGCCCCAATTCCCATCTCCCTGCATCGGAAGTAATTCATTGCCATCAATATCTCTTTTTGATTTATATTTATTAGTCCAATGTTTTCCTCTCTTGCATCTAAGACATAATCCTGGTGTTTTAATTTTAGGATTGTTAGAGGAAGTATTATTATAAGAAGCATTGTTATAATTTTTGTTACAATTTTTGGCAAAATGACCATTTTCTCCACAAGTAAAACATTTATTTCATTGATTTACATATTGTTTGACTGAAATATTCTTTTTAGCAGCAGCCATAGCAAGACCTTGTTGATAAGCAGCTCCAATGTCAGAACAAAGACGTATATAACCTGTTAAATCAGTCTTTCTTCTATATGGCCAAATAGCAGCTTGGCAGGCAGCATTAGCATTTTCAAAGGCCAATTGTCTAACAAAATCTGTGCCTGCATCAGCATTACCAAAAATTCTGCCAGCTGTAGTAAGTAAACGATGGACAAAATCTGAATAAGGCTCATCTGGCCCTTGTCTAATATTAGTGAGAGAAGTACTCATATTTCCTTTAAAAGGCAATTTTCTCCATGCACCAATAGCAGCTGATTGAATTTGTGTATAAAGTCCTGCATCATATACCATTTGAGCTTCACTAGTAGCAAAGTTGCCCTCTCCTGCTAGCATATCAAAATTCCATCCATTGCCAAGTTGAGCATTACGTCTGGCAAATTCTTTGCAATTTTCAAAATATTCTGATTTCCATAAAAGATAATCTCATCCTGAAAGAGCTGCTCTGGCTAATGTTTGCCAATCTATAGGAGTAAGCCAATTAGCAGCTATGGATTCTAGAATTGTTAATAGTATAAGGAGCTGTAGCTCCATATTGAGCTGTTGCTGTTTTTAACTCTTTAACCATTTTAAAATCAAATTTATCAAGAGTGCGAAGAATTTGTCCTTCTTCAGCACCTGTCGTTTCAACCACTGGAAATGTTTCCATATCATCCGTTTTTATAATGGATCTAGCTTGAGGAATAGAATTTGAAATGATACTTTTCACAGTTGGTTTTAAATTTCGTGGAGTATCTATTTTTACTTCTTTTTGTTTTTTAGGCTTATCTATATCTAATTCATGTAATTGAGCTACAAGATCCTGATGATCCTTTTTGAGTTTTATTTGGAATATAATTTTTTTTTCCGGTACCAGGGATCGAACTCAGGACCTTGCGCTTGCCAGGCAAGCACTTATGCCACTGAGCTATACCCCCAGCCCCTTGAGTTTTATTTGTTGAGCTATGAGATCTTCTTCTTCTATTTGTAATTTTATTTGTTTTTTACGAAGTTCCATATTATGTTCTAATTCTTTACCAGAATCATCAAAAATTGGATATGCTGATGGAGGAGTAGTGGGATTAGAGCCGTAAGGTAGAGAATGTTGTAAATTAGGCGGCCAATCTAAATTATAACATTTAATTGCCATCTTTGTTGCACGATATTCAGCAGCAGCCATTTTTGCCATATCATTATAATAACCATCGTCTGTATCATCCATTTTAGTGTTTGGAATTTTTGACAAATCAGGATAAATTTTAGTCTTGGGTTTAGCTCCTCCCATTTCCGGCAAGTCACTAGGACTGGGTACAATTTCAGGCTTAGCTCCTCCTACTTTATGAGGAGTAGATGTAATTTCCTGTTTGAGACCAGATTCGAACTGGTTTGGACTGGTTTGTACAGGCCTCATCTTTTTAATACCAATCATGGAGGACTCTTTATTCTCAATTTGCTTAGCCTGTCCGTCCTCACTATCACTTTCAAAAGACGTAAGGTCTTCATCTTGTTTTTCTACTTTATGTTCCTGAAACATCGACTGTTCTGAGGTAGTGTTTTGTTTATCTTTCTGTAAGATATTTTCACCTTCATCAATCACATTAGCAATATCAACATCAAAAGTCTTTTGAGATAAAAATTCATCAATTAAACTCCAGAATGGAGAAAGCAGTTACCGGTATCTTTGCCAGCCCAAAAACTGTATAATAAGCCTTAAGTGCATCACCAACTCTTTTCCATTTCTTTGAATCAATTGTTCCCTCAATAGGAAACCAAGGACAAACTTCATTAATATAATCAAAAAATTCATATAACTGTTTATATTTTACCTTTACTCCTCGTGCCTTTAGAACTTTTTCTAAACCTTGAACAAAAATTTCATGTTTGCTCATTTCTTGTCCCATTATGCACTGTCCTTACCGAGGTACGTCAGACGCAGCAGGTTCCTGCATCGGACCGATCCTCTTCTTACTCCAGTCTCGTCAGAGGCGGGCGTGCGACTTCTGAACAGCTATCCTCATTGGATCCCCCGTACTTGAGCCCCACATTGGGCGCCACTTGTCCCGACCTGCGGGTAGTCAACGAAGGCCCTAGAGGGGGAGTGGGACTAAAGAGACAAGAGACACAAGAAATGGAGACAAGACAGGAGTCTGATCAAGTCTCGTTTATTGAGCAGAGAGCTCGGGCTTATGTACAGTGCGGGAGTGGGGATTGACGTCAGCAGGTAACTAGGCAATGGAGGGAGGTCCAGATAATCACGCGAGGGAGGTCCAGGCATCAGGCGATAGCATGTGGTTACATCATACGATTTACGGGAAACAGAAACTTAGCTCAAAGAAAATAGAAACTTAACTCAGGATAGAAACTGAAACTAAACTCAAGGCTCTTAAGATGGCTGATACATTTCAAGATGGATGCCAACCGCAGGTCTCTCGGCAGTCTCCCACAACATTTCTCAGGGATTTGGTGGTGCCGTAGCAAAGGCCTGAGTTTGAGTCCCATGGTCAAGAGCTGAAGCATGTCTAACAAAGAATCAAGCAGGTTGCACTACCAATGCGGATCTAGGTGGCCCAATCGTATGATGAAGATAACAAATGTTAGAAAGAACCAAGCAAGAGAGAGTGAATAAATCAGGAATTATAGCCTTACCACAGTCCACTGGACAATAAGGGACAGTAAAAAAACACTGAGCTTGACAAAGTCTAGGGATAACAAGTTGGTTTTGGAGCCACAGTCTGAAGCCACTGTTCACATAAAGGTTTGATAACGCACAGCTCTGCCAGAGTGGCCCTCCTCAGAATCGTCAGTGTAAGGCCAACTTCCTTCATAGAGCTTATTTCTGAAAGTTAAGAAATGTGAGTTCTTGAAACTTTCATCCATTCTCTTAGTTACTGTGGACATGCCAAGGTTATCCATTCTTGCTCTTTCCCAACATGCCACTCTCAGTTTATAAAGCAATGGTCCTAACACTTACCTAGTGGTAGAACCACCTGTTCTTCCTGCCACTCAAACAAGCAAATGAACATGGGATTCTTGACTTAATCAAAAAAGAAGTTGGACTAGATTTCTCAGGAGTTTATCATAAGAAAAAATAAGATGGGGGAGAAATTATGCAACTGCAATCAAGCATCAATATAATATTTATCAGGCCTTGTCAATTACTACATTATTTCCAGCATGAATAAAAAATTGTGTAAGGGCTTAAAGAAAGTTTTTAAGTTCTTAAAAATATGCCTGCATGTTCTCTATGTGGTTAGTATTAATGAGATAATTTCAGCATTTTCCCTCCTGCAAATGTAAATAAGTCTATAAGGCACCTCACTAACTATCCTTAAGATAGTACTTAAGTGCTGTGAAGGGGAAAAGATCATTAATATTATGATGTTATCAGATAGCCATTTCACAGGACCAGGAGCTCCACTTCAGAAGGAATACTTCTTCCATCACCAGGAAGATGCCTTGGTCCCTGTCACCTGCTATGATGTCCCCTCATCTAAGGATCTTACTGACATTTTGGTGCATTTTTATCAGAGTGCAAACAAGGTGGATTTTTTAAAAGGGTCAGTTCTATTAATACTGGAACTGCCACCATAGCTATTAACTCAAGAACAGTTTTACTGAAACTAAATGCAAGACTCCAACGCCTGCCTAAGTGATGGCCATAGGTGTTTGACTGATTTAAGAGAGGATAAAGGACTGGCAGTTTTGAGACATTATTACATGTTTACATAACTTAATCCTCACAGCTTCTCTAAGGAGTAGGCATCCTTCGCACTAGTTTGTAAAGGAACAGAGGCTCGTGGAAGGTGTATAACTGGTTTAAGAGGCCGTTACTACTGAGCTGGTGATTTGGTATTTGAATCTCACTCCTTTCTGTGAAGTAATTTGTTTATAGAAAAAAACCCCAACAAACCGTAATTGTTGCCAGCTCCACATTCACCAATCACACCCAGATTGCAATGCAATGAGTGTGTGTGTGCTTTACACCAGGTGACCACCATAGCTCCAAGTGTAGCAGAGAGCCTGGGCCTCCTTCCCAGTCACCTTCAAAGCACAGAGTAGTGTGCACGTGTGTATTTCACGGGATGGGATAACTTATATTGTCTTCAAGTATGATTTGCCAAGCAAAGCTCTGGAAGTTCTCATTTATATTCCTTGAATAGCCAGGTATTTAACTCCCAGGAAAGTTTAAATATGTGACAATTTTTATTTTTAAAAGGACAATTTGAAATGTAGACTAATAGCAACCCTTGATAAACTGAGATGATCGGTTCTGTGCGTGCTCATGTCTTAGATTAGTGATTTGGTCAAAGGGATAGTGTATGAGCTGGGAGTATGAGCTTGATCTAAGCAAGAGAAGGTGATTCGAGAGGTGATTTGGTTTTCTTGGATCAAGAAGCCCCTAAGGGAAGACCCGTTCCTTGTTGAGATAATACCTGGGTGTATTAACTCTGGGGTAGAAGCAGAGTCTTCACAGCTTGAATAAGAATAGTACTGTTTAACCCAAGACTTGGTGTCAGATTTGCTTTTTCCTCCAAAGAGAGAAAAAACAGTAAGGTGGAGGAGAGAGGGAAGAAGGAATAGCAAATGGGAGACTGGAACAGGAAGACTGAAAGTTCAAGCCCAGCCTGGGCAACTTAGTAGTATATAATTAGATAGGTACATGATAGATAGATGATAAATAGATGATTGATAGATAGATTTATATATAATTAAATATAAGGAGGAAAGAGCTGATCCTATTTATGCTGTAATCATCTGTTACAGGCCCACATACTTTATTTCACTGTAGTTACTACCATTGCCTCTTCCCCAGTGGAGGTTAAGTTGCCTCTTCCTCACCCAATGGCTTAGTTCATATGATATACCAGATGACACATTTGGCTCCATTAGTTGCTCTGTGATTTTCTTACATGTATTTAGGCTAAAAGAAATACCTATCCAGTCTATTTATTAGGTAGTGAAATCAAACAAGTGACCATTTGAAACAAGCCATTGGGAAAATGTATGCACATAATTGTAACATACATAGGATAGCGAAGATAGTTGTACTACTGAATTTTATTGCTCTATTGAAAGGAACAGTTAATGTTTAAGTGTATGATCAATCTTACATGTGTATATTTGTTTATCTGAGTATCCAAATTGAAGATATCAATATGTAATACAACAATTGTTAATTTCCTATCACTTATCTGAGATTCTGTATTGCTTATAGTGTTTTTGTGTTACTTTCTAAATGTATGTGTTTGTTAAGATGTTTCCATTCTTTTATCTTTAAAATAAAAAAATTGCTCATTAATAATCATTCTTAATAATGACATGTTTGTGCCTGCTGGAGACTGAAAGACTTCTCAAACCCTGAAGTCATATTGGACCCAAGACACCCACTTCCTGTTTTACCTCTAGTTTCACAGAGATGCCATGACATTAGAAGGAATGTGTTATGGTGACCTAATAATGAAAATATAAATTACTTTAAGGTAGTATTTTCCAAGGTGTCTAGCAGATATCAAACTGCTCAGTTTTTCCCTTGAAAACATCTGTAAAGCCCTGGGGTAATTTTGTGTACATGGTCTATAGCTATCGCCATGGCCTCGTGTGTTAGAAGCATCTGACTTACATAAGTTCACTCACACCTTTGCTTCTGGAAGCTATCTTTGTCTTCAAAGTTACATATTTTTAGCTGATCCTCAAATGTGTTTCAACTAGCTCAGTGTGCCTTCATATGAAGAATCAGAATCTACTCCACCAGGAGAAGAAAAGTTACTTGTTTCGGACTTACTAGAGTTAATGTTTGCATTTGGTGGTAACTTATATATTTAATATTTAAACTTTTAAAATACACAATATTTTACATCATCTTTTATAAACATACACGGTAATTGTGATACCACTGAAATTCAAAATGTTATTAGCAACTACTTTACAAACGTATGCCAAAAAGTTGAAGAACTCATATGAAATGGAAAGATTACTAGGTACATATGCATTGCCACAACTGAACCAAGAAGACTTAAAAATATGGAACAATCCCATAATAGAAAATAAAGTTAAAGCAGTAATAAAGAAAAGAAAAAAAAAAGCCCAGGATCTGATGAGCTCACAACACAATTCTGTAAGAATTTTAAGGAAGATCTAACACCAATACTCCCAAACTCCTTAATGAAATTGAAGAGAAGGGAACACTTCCAAAATCATTCTCAGAAGCTAAAACTATCTTGACCCTCAAACCAGACAAGGACCTAACCAAAAAAAAAAGAAAGAAAATTTCAGGCCTATCTCTCCAATGAACATACCAGTAGATGGAAAAATCCTTAAGATAGTGGCAGAGTCCAAGAAATCATCAAAAAGGTCACACACCATGACCATGTAGGCTTCATCTCAGGAATGTGAGGGTGGCTTAACATGTACAAATTAATAAACACAATGCATCACATACACAGAAGCAAGGTCAAAAGTCACAGGAGCATCTCATGGTAAAAGCTCTGAAGAAAATAGTTATAAAGAGACCTTATCTTAATCTGATGAAAGCCATTTATGACCAACCTATTGCCAATATCATATTAAATGGGGGAAAACTGCAAGCTTTCCCTCTACAATCAAGGAAAAGACAAGGATGTCCAGTATCACTTCTCCTGTTCAACATAGTCCTCAAAACATTAGCCATATCAATTAGACAAGAGAAAGAAATAAATGGGATACATATAGGAAGGGATGAAGTCATAGTACCATATCATTATTTGCAGATGACACGATCTTATACTTAAAAGATTCCCCAAAAAACAACCAAAAGACTCCTAGGGTTAATTACCAAATTCAGCAATGTAGCAGGATATAAAATAAACAGATTGATAGCATTACTATACATTAATAATAAACTTACTGAAAAAATTAGGAAAGCAATACTATTCATAATAGCATCCAAAAAATAAATACTTAGGAATTAACCTAACCAAGAAAGTGAAAGAGCTCTACAATGAAAATTAATCACTCTGGAAAAGGAAATCAAAGAGGACATCAGAAAACAGAAAGATATCCCTTGTACTTTGATAGGCAGAGCAGTATACAGTAATAAGATGGCTATACTACCAAAAGTGACATGCAGATTTAATGCAATTCCAATCAAAATACTAATGTCATTTCTCACAGATCTCGAGAAAATAATCCTAAAATTCATGTGGAATGAAAAAGGCCCAGAATAACAAAAGCAATTCTTGTAACGAAAGCAAAGTAGGTGGCATCCGAGTACCAGACTTAAAGTTATACTGTAAACATACGGTGATTAAAACAGCATGGCACTGGCACAAAAGTAGTCATGTGAATCTATGAAACAGAATAAAAGAAGTAGAAATAAATATAGGCACATAAAGTTACTTGTTTTCTGTAAATGAGGCCAAAACATACACAGGAAGGAACACAGCCTCTTTAATAAATGGTGCTGGGAAAATTGAATATCCACATGCTGAAGATTGTACTACACGAAAATCAGAATGGATCAAAGACCTAAATGTTAAAATGGAAACACTTAATCTCTAGAAGATAAAATAGGTACAACTCTTGAAACTGACATTGGTGTAGGGAGGGACTTTCTGAACCGAACTCAAGTAGCACAAGAAATAATACCAAGAATCAACAAATGGGATCATTTTAAGTTAACAATCTTATACATAGGAAAGAAAACAGCCAACAGAGTGATGAGGAAATCTACGGAATGGTAAAAAAAAAATTGCCAGCTGTTTCTAGGACAGAGGACTCTCTCGAATATATCTAGAATGTAAGAGAACTCAAAAGAATTAAGACTCTCAAAATAGACCCGATCAAAACATGGGCAACTGAAATGTGGAGATGACCCTCAGAAGAAGTACAGATAGCCAGTACATGCATGAAAGAATGGTCAACGTTGCTGGCTACTAGGGAAATGCAAATTAAAACTACACTGGGATGCTCTCTCACCCCAGAAAGAATGACTATCATTAAAAAAAACCTGAATACTAACAAATATTAGCAAGGATGTGGGGGAAAAGGAACTCCTCTACAATGTTAGAAATATAATGTATTATAACCACTATTGAAGTCAATTTAGAGATTTCTGAAAAAACAACAGATGAATGGATAAGGAAAATGTATTTATACACAGTGAAATTCTCCTCTGCCATAAGATAGATAAACTTGAGCATTTGTACGTAAAGCAATGCAACTTGAGGACATACTGTTAAGTGAAAGGAGTCAGACACACAAGTGTAAATACTGCATGGTTTCTCTTACATGAGAATATCAAAATATATACATACACATAAAGAGCAAAGTAGAAAATAGGTAAGTAAGGAGGGAGATGTTGAAATAATTCCTCCAATTACCCATTCCATTTTTTAAAATAATGTTTTGATATATATGCTAATTTGATTCATTTTTACTACTGGTTCCTCTAAGTTCATTGAAAAGGTTCTGGGATTTTATCTATTTGTTTCTTATAAAAGGGAGTCTTTTTGTGTCTACATCTTATACTCTGAATAATTACTTTTAAGATTATGAACACAGTTTATTAACTATTGTTACTCTTATTATTTTGTTATGAAACTTTCTTTCATTTTTTTCATGAAATCAAAAGATGTAAGTAGAACATAACTTTACCCTTAAGTACCTGGCCACAACCCTCCTCAGAATAAAGACATTTTCCAGTACAATCATAATACCTTTTTAAGGAAATATAATAATTCCAAAGTGTCACAAAAAATAAACATATAAATATATATACATATGTGAGTATGATTCTATCATCACCTGACTTCAGACCAGCCACCTTTGTTCTTGCAGTTATTTGCTCGGTGCTACTCTCATCCTTCTCTCACTTATTATTCTCATTCCAATACAATTATTCTCATTCCACGTTTTTGTTCACGTGCTCTCACATAGATACTTCCATACTCCATGATACAGATACTGTTCCCTGAGTTTCACGGTGGACACACATTATACATCACTTCTTTTACCTCATGGAAATCCCTGCAAGTCACTTGATGTAGCCCTAATTCATCCTTCACGGGTCTGATAATATCACAAGCTGTGGAAAAACTGTATTCATTCTCTCGCCCACATTTTTGTCGATGGGCATCATAACGTTTCCAGTTGATCTGGTACCAAAACCAGATTAAAGTCCACAACTTTGCTTGTATTTTATTGCATAGCAGTGGTTTTATTTCTAAGGAATATACTTGTACAGAGTTGCATGCTTGAAGGGCCTATTTAGGGTTTAAAAAATTTTTAAACAGATGTTACTAAATATCTTGCTTCTAAGGTCATTATATCCACATTTTCCACCAACAATGTATGAGTGATCTTTGATGCTACATCTTAAATGGAATATGTATTATCACTCTTTGAATCAACCAGGACAGTGGAAAACAAAGTGTTACCATTATTTCAATTTGCATTTTCTTGAACACTGGTGAATTTGAGCATTCTAAAATGTGTTGGCCATTTACATTTTTGCTCCTGAGAATTATCTGTTTATGTTCATCCCCCAGTTTTCTGCTATGTTGCTTGCTTTCTCTTAACAGTTTGCAGCATTTTAATCTATGACTGGAATTAGTCTTTATTATCTGGCACTGATGTTTCTTCTAGTTCTATCACTTTATTGACTTTGTTGTGATTTTAGGGTCATACAAATTTTCATATAGTCAAATATGTCCGTTTTAAGAGCCTCTTATAGTCTTCTCTAAATTAAACATTTGTAGTTACACAGATTTTCTTGAAATATATTTATTGGTTTATTTTTTCTCTAGTATCTCTAGTTTTGTTTTCAAGCCTAATATGGATGATGACACACCTTAGTTCTTTTCTCATCTCATTCGCTTTCCTTCCCCTCTCTTCTTCCTCCGTCCGTTTTGAAAACGTGTATTGCTGGTTGTTTGAGGAAACGTCATGCTATTTTCCATGGTGGCTGTACTAATATACATTCCCACCAATGATATATGAGGGCTCATTTTTCCACACATCCTTACCAGCATTTGTTTATTGGTGTGTTTGTTTGTTTGTTTGTTTGTTTTATTTTTAAAAATCTGTAATATTTATTTATTTTTATTTTTTTTTATTTTAGAAACATAAAAGTACAAAAACATATTGACAAACAGACACCCATTATCATAGAAAATAGTACAATCACAACTAATCTATAGACAAGGTGATATGGTCTCAACAGTAGTTGTTGCTTTATCCATTGATATCTTCGAATTGTAGATGTATGGACCCATATACAGACATGCAAA
>PVLD010010355.1:0-21176 GCA_004027595.1 Dinomys branickii
ACTGCGCCTGGACCGATCCCCGCTTCTTCCCCGCGGGGATCGTCCCCGGCTCCCAGCGTCTGGGACTTTCCCACGTCTCGCCCCGGCAGCCTGGTCCGCCCTACCACATCTCCCCCGGCATCTCAGAGAAATACGCCCAGTTTAAACTTCCCAGCCGAGGTTCCGGCATTCACGCTCACCAAGTCTGTCTCGAGCTGGTCGTGTTTATTAAGGAGGTTCGCTCCCTTGCTGCTCACCCGGTCGCCATCTTCCTGAGTCCCCGTATTCAACATTTTCCATGTGAGCAAAGCAAAGCAATTTTGAAAGCCTGGGTCATTAGCCATGGAAAGGCCCTCAGTTCAAATGTTCATCCCAACATGATCATCCCGAATCAGATAAATACATAGCCAAACAAACAAGGTAAGCATAAAGTTTGGATTTTGCTCTTTTATTTTCTGAATTTTAAAGGTATCTTTGCTTATGCTTTTCTTTGCATGCCTATAGACAGGAGCAGCCTGTTTTAGCTGTGCTTGTGGTACCAAGAAAAGAAAATCACCAAGATTTAGAAACCTGCCCAAGAGACAAGGTGACATGAACCAGATGCTGTGGGGCCAACTCTTGAGGCACTAACCCTAATCCAGGACACAACTCTCAAAGTAATGCAGTGAACTCAGTACCAGTGGCCAACCAGTTCCAAACCAGGGGTGGGGATTGAATGGCACCAGTGATCTTGGCAGCTTTAACAAAGGAATATTTTTGTTTCTGGGCTCTAAATCCTCATTCCCAGAAAGGAAGATGGTAACAGGAAGTGCAAGGTCAGGGCTCCAGGGAAGGTGACTGGAATAAGATGAGAGCTTTATTCTTAATCAAACCTGCTATGGGTTTGATTTGGTTTGGCTCTAGGTTCACACATTGGAGGCTTGATCTTCAGACTGGGATATTGGGAAGTGGTGAGACCTTTAAGAGGTGGAGCCTAATTAGAGGTTCTTAGGTCATTGGAGAAGCTGCCCTCCGAGGGACTAGGGCAATTCTCTCATGGTGTCCTCACTTGGTTCTCATGTGATTTAGTCATTATACGAACAAAGCTGACTGTTGAATCCACCTCTGACTTCCAGTTGTGCAATGTGATTTCTTGCTCTTCCTTATGGCAGTATGATCTGCCATAAGGTGCTCACAAGAGCTGAACTGATGCTCCACTGAATCAGGCCCTCGATCCCCCAGAACTGAAAGCAAAATAAACCTCTTTTCTTTATAAAGTTACCCAGCCTCTGGTATTTTCATTATGTTAATGAAAACAAACTAACACAGGTCTAAATATAAGAGAAAACTTATAGTATCTGGGTGAACATGGTGAGTATTACCAGATAAGTAAAATTTAGTGGACACAGTTTCATAGAGTTGCTGGTTCTTCCTCAGCTGTATTGTCAAAGGCGGCAAGACCACTATAGTTACTGTGGTCAGGCTTCCTAAGTTTCAAGCTGTTATTGTCTGGGCTGGTCAAGAATTGGGCCAGGTTTTGGATTCGGATTTTGGGTTCCAAGTGCTTCAGTAAAGGCAGGGATTGGGCAAGTAGAGGCAGAGTCGGAGCTCATTTCAGCCTTCATACCACCTGATACTAGGGTACATCATACTTGCAGGACTCCATCCATATGCAGTGCAGATGTGGAAAGCTACTGAAATATCAAGGCAAAGAAGCCTTAAAGATAAGTACCTTCCACTTAAATATATTTGATGCTGAAACCCTAAAAATCCAGAGCCAGTTGGTACAATGGTCTGACAAACAGTCAAAGCTTCACAGCACTGAGCTCCAATGCGCTTTGTGAAAATTGCAGCCTCCTGGCAGCAATTCTTTCATTTGAGAAGAAACATTCCACTGGAAATCCCAAAAAATCCCCAAACAGGACTGGGGTTTAGACCTGGGTGGATATGGTTACAGATTTTTAAAAAAAAATGAATGGGAAAATTTTCAAACACACAAAAGTGAACAACACCGTATAGTGATATACAGCATCACATTAGCTGCCACCACCTTCGGCAAAATCATTGCATCCTCCCCCCCACAGGATAACTGCAATTTTTAATCACTCTTTCCTTTGGGCCTTTGACATACATCCCAGTGGAGACATTCCAGGGGAGACAGTTGGCTCAGGTTTAAAGCAGTGGTAATTATTTGTCATTTAAAGAGCAAGGGATTTGTGGACAATACAGTCTGCTCAATAAATGTGAAGAGAATGCAATTTCCAATCATGCTTATGCAGAGAAAGTAAGACCATCCACCAAGGCAGCACATGGCCTGAGATGATCTTCCCTTCATTCTGGCAGCTTGATCTCCCTAGAAGCTGTTGACTCTAGTTGTATTCCCCAAAGTACTTGGGTTTTTTTTTTTTAATATTAGTTTCACTAGGGTAGTTCTGGTTCTTACTTGTAGCAGAGCTCAGTAAATGAGAGGCCACCTGAGAAGCAATTAAACTAAACCAGAAAATCTTTCCTGTTCATTTCATCTTGTCCTTAAATAGTTTACACATCAATTGAACTGGGAAGAGCTCATGGTGGTTTATGATGATTGCTCCAGTCGGGGTCAGTGCCTAATGAGTTGGGTACTTATCTGTGACCCCACCAAGATGGCTGTAAATGAACAGAGAAGAGGGCCAAAGGGACTCCTTCTCAGAGCTGCCCACAGAAACACGATAACAGAAGCCGGAGGAGGTGCAGAGATGGGAAAGCAGAAGCTGGTAGAGTTTGTGGGTGGAAACTCCCAATGTTTTTTGGTTAGAAAAATAAAATGTTTACTCTAGGTTGTGGATATATTACAAAATATTTATTGCATGTCTCTTCCTTTGGGTACCACACTTATTCTTCTGGCTTTATAATAGCTCATAAACTCATGGTTTACATTGACAGAGTCATTTAATATGGATCTCTTGAATTATTAGAAAAGATATGTGTGTTGGCAGTATGCAGGGCATGTTACCCCAAATGGGATACCTTGACATATTAAATATGTCTAGGGGAATTTGAGAAGCATCAGGTATTAGAAGGATTTCCTGTGAAGTAAGTCATGAGACCCCCATGTGAGAGATGGCCTCCCTATATCCAAAGACAGAGGGCACTAGGAAGAGTCTGAAACCACGGGCCTGGCTGAGTGGCCCATAATCTGTTCCTCTCAGTTTGCACCCCTTTTGTTCTGTCCCCATTCCCCACAACTCTCCTGTTTTCATCAAAAGTAGTACAGAAACACTCAGGTTTAGTTGTTTCTTTTATCTTTCTTTCCTTGTAAGACTCTTCTGTCACAGAAAATGTATATTAAATAAACGTGCATGCTTTTGTCTTGCTAATCTGTCTTTTGCTACAGGGACCCCAGCTGAGAATTTAAAAGAGTAGGAGATGTTTTTCTTCCATGGTGTTAATGAGTCGAGTGGAATGGGACAATGGGGCATACTTAAATATACCATCACGGCAATGTGATAAAAAAGAAGAAAAGCACACAAATTTAGTAGAAGTGCATTTTCAAGACATGCAGGCAAAATCATAGAGACATATCCAATGACATCATCATGAAACACCCAGTAACTGACAAACTAGTCGTCTATTCTTCCCTATGTAAACCAGGCCTTTTATGTGATAATGTTGCCCTAACAAACCACACTGGACAGTAGTAGCACACATGTCATTTGAATTTGTGGGCTGAAGTTGGCTGTAGTTCACTAATTTTTGCTGGGCTCAGCTGAAGGAGGGTGGATGTAGGTCTTGTATTTTTACTCTAAGATCCAATCTTAGGAGCGAGAGTGCCCTGGGCCACACTTTTCCTCCTACATAAGTTTAACATGGCTGCAGGAAATTTTTGAACATCTTCAACCCTCAAGTGTATTAGCCCAGTCACTTCTATCCATCTTGTAACTGTTAAAGCAAGGTACATTGTCAAGTCCAAAGATAAGCAGAGATACCTAGAGTAGTCACTCCATAACCTGTAGGTTCTCTTCTTGCGGTTTTGGCTATACACAGTCAGCCATAGTCCAAAAATATCAATTGAAAAATTCCAAAAGTAAACATGTCATAGGTTTTACAGTGCATACTATTTTGAGTAAGGTGATGAAATCTTGCATCTCCTTGCTCCATCCTGCCTCGAATGGTATTCATCTCTTTAGTTCAGCGTATCCCCACCATGTAGGCTTCCTCCTCATTAGTCTATGCTAGCAGACAGGTGCGCTCAAGTAAACCCTAATTTACTCAGTAATGGCTCCAAAGTATAAGACTAGTGATGTTGGGTATTCAGATATGGCCAAAAGAAGTCAGAAAGTATTTTCTTTAAGTGAAAAGATGAAAATTCTGAACTTGGTAAGGAAAGAAAACAAATCAAATGGTGCAGTTGCTAAGACTACAGTAAGAACAAATGTTTTATCTGTGAAATTGTGAAGAAGCAGAAAAATTCATTCTGGTTTTGCCATCACACCTCAGAATACAAAATATGTCTACAATATGCGATAAGGCATGTATGTGTAAGAAAAAATATAGAACAGTCATCACTTGGTGCCTGTGGGAATTGGTTTCAGGAACCCCCTTCCTGCAGGTGCCCAGATCCATGGATGCTCTAGTCCCTTCTATAAAATAGCATAGTGTCTACATAGAACTGATACATATCCTCCCGGGTATTCTAAGTCATCTCTAGATTAATTATAATACCTAGTACAATGTACAAGCCATGTAAACAGTTGTTAATGTATGTTGTTCAGGGAATACTGACAATAAAAATCTTGGTACGTGTTCAGTCCAGGCATAATTATTTTTCCAAGTTTTGCATTCATATTTGGTCAGTCTTCAGATGTGGAGTTGGATGTGAAGAACCAACTATATGCACAGGGTCTAATACTATCGGTAATTTCAGGCACCCATGTGTGATCTTAGAACATATCCCTCCTCAGACAAGGCAGTGCTGTGTACTCTGCTTTCTCCAGGGGAAGGAATAGCTAAGTCATAGGCTTAAGAGTCTGGAGATATAAATTCTCCTTTGGAGATGAAGATTTGAATGGTAGACCAACCTCCCACAGTAACCATGACAACAGCTGATTTCTACCACCTGAACAAATCTAGCACCATGGGGTCATTTCTACAGGACAATAATATTCTCAAGTTCTTGGGAGCCCTGTCCCTTTCAGTTTGGACAGTGCCAATCAACATTCTAGTACATACCATTAGTTTGGAATAAGGCATATGATTTTTCTCCTTTATTAGTCACTTTCTCATCATGGGGGCAAAATACCCAACACTCACATCTTAAAGGAGGAGAGGATTTTGGTTCACAGTTTCAAAGGGTTCAGTCCATGTATGGTCAGCTGGCTCCAGGACAGACAGCATGGTGGAAGGGCTTGGCAAAGGAAAACTTTTCCAGGAAGTAGTGAAAGAAGGGAGGATTTGGGGACAAGATCACACCTTTCCAGGTCATGCCCCAGTGATCCACCTTTTCCTACTAGGCCCGATCTCCTAACAGCACATTCCACTATCAACTCATCAGTGGATGGTTCTGCTGATAAATATAGGACTCCCTTAATCAGTCACCTTCTCCAAACCCCACATCTGAACACATGAGACTGCGGGGGGATATTTTAGTTCTAAAGAATAACACTTTACTACAGCGACTCCTGGACTAGCCAGGTGCGGGCACGTTGAAGTGGAAAAAACAGCCTTGCTTGGGTTACAGTAAGTTATCTGGCTTGGCAGCTGTCAACTACCAAGCATCTTAATAGAAAAGATGTCCTGGTATTTGAAGATTATTGAAATAGAAAGATTGGACTCTTCTGACTATTAAAGTCTAAGATAAGTAGAGCAGAGTCATTATACCTCACAACACACTTGCTGGTGCCCATCAGAGAGAAGATGCAGAGGAAGGTGAACCATGGGGCAAGCAGGAAGCATGGCACTGCAAGGGTTTGCCTACTCCCTGTATGATGAGCTGCACCTGAGACTGGGTGCACAAACTCAATGCCAGCGGATCCTCAACAATGCACAAAAGTAAGCAGGGTTGTGTAGGACTCAGGGACACAACCACGAGGATATGAGGATTGGTGGGTGCTGAACTCCAGAGTTGGTGTTGGGGGGGCCACAAAGGGTAGAGAGGACTGAGGTCATGTGGAAGGCACAGGCCTGGTGCTGAGTGTCTCCAGCCAGCTTTACCCAATGCAAATGTGGGTCCTAGTGTGACGGGTATTAAAATTTTTCATGTAAAGCTGTATATGTAGATAAAAATCTCTTAGCTTTTAAATGTTGATGAAGATAATACATTAAGAAAGAAAGACATGAAAGAAAGAGTAAGTAGAAAAGGGTAGATGAAAACAAGGGGAAGCAAAAGGAAAGAGTAAGAAAGGGAAGAAAGGAAAAGGAGGGAAGAAAGCAAAGAAGGGAGGAAGGAGAAAGGTAAGTGAAGGTTAGGAGGGGAGAGAAAAAGGAGGAAGAAAGGGAAAAGAGGGGTGGAGAAAGAGAGGAAAAGGAAGGGCAGAGGTAATAAATCTCTTTGCGAGTTCCCTTGGTAGGTGATTCAAACCGAAGACCAGGTCACCTGATGCCCGTATGTGACTGCGGAGTCCGAGGTGGTGCCTTCCCCTTATGGAGACTTAGCAGGAGCGGGGCGCTGGACAGGAAGAGACCTGTCTCCTGCCAAGTCCCCAGCCAAGCCCTCAGGCTTTATTCTCTTTCAGTGCAAAGTGATCTGCATTCCTTGAAAAGGAAGCCTATTCAGACAGCAATGCAGACTTGTGTTTTTAAAGGGAAACACCTGTGACTCGGTTCTTATTTACTCCTCTGAATTACTCACCCTTCTCCTCCCAGAAATAGAAGTCATAGAATTTAACATCAATTTTTAGTTAAAGATCCACTAGCTCAATAAAAAGAGTGAGTGTGACTCCCTGGGATGTGTCCTGTGCCTGGGCACCACACGCGGCTCTGCACTGACGGGAAATCCGGTAGGTCCTGGCAGCGCTACTCTTGGTGGGGGTGTCAGGAGATGGAGCCATCACTGTAAGGCACAGTCACAGGAGTGGCATCCAGGCCAGGTTGTTCCCCTCCTGTTCTTGTCCCCAGCATGTGGGTCCCAGCTGTGGATTTGGCCTCTTCAAGTTGCTGTGCTTTGCAGAAAGAGGAGCGCTTCTCACATTTACAGAATGGACCTTTGTGATCATGCACTGAAAGTCCCAGGTTCAAAGCCTGGTACTTTTTAGATGCTGGGAAATTTTTGTAACATTCCCATGCTTCAGCTTTCTCACCTACCCACGGGGATGATAATAGTTCCTAGCTCCAAAATGAATGGGATACTGTCTGTCAAGTGCTTGGAATAAAGCATTTACTCTAGGTAAATAAATATGAGCTGATTTGGTTCAAGTGTTTATTGTTATTTATTTCAATTTTATCCCAGGAAGAGCATCAATGGTTATGGTAATGGATTATCTAAACCCTACCCTGGATATTCTCCATAAACAGAAATGCTTTTTATATTCCAGAGACTGGTTGGTCCTTCAGTTCACACCTTTCCTGTAGGTGGGACTCATAATTAAATGTTTTGGTTTAACAGGGAAAACACAACCTTCTTTGTGGATCTTCAGTGTGCAGATGGAACTGGTGATAATATTAGGACTGGGGAGGCTGCCAGTTGGTGGGAACAGAGGCCAAATCTATGGTGTCTTCTTCCATGCAGATGAACACCCTCAGCTAAAATGGAAACAAATTCCAGAGAAGGAAGCTGCCTGGCATCCACGGATCCTGCTGCAGTGCAGCTTTTGAGAGGGATCATGGAGAGGCACAGTGAGAAAAGTCCCGGGAAAGAGGTGATGCCATGGGCAGAATGAGCAGGTGAGGAAAGAGAAATGCTAAACTCAGTATGGTGGCTCCTCAGAAAACTAGAAATAGAGCTACTGTATTTTGACTGCAAATAACGATGTGAGACCTTGACCAGATTCAGAAATGTCTGGCAATTTAGTCCAGCACACTTCTGGGTGTGTCTGAGTGGGGGCTGTTTCCAGAGATGGTTGGCATGGAGGTCAGCCAATTGAAGGGCAAAGACTGCCCTGATTGGAGGTGGCGCCAGCCAATAGGTTTGTAGCCTGTGCGGAATGCAAAGGGGAGAAAGAGGAGGTCAGCTTATATTCAAAAACCTTCACTCTGCTTGCACAGGCCCATTTTGCTGCTGCTGTCACCCATGGACATCAGACTCCAGCTTCTTCAACTTTTCAGGGTAGATTCACACCAGGGCCTCTCCAGGGAGCTTCCAGGCCTTCAGTTTCAGACTGGGGCTGCCTCCTTGATCCCTCTTGTCATGAGGCTTTCATCTTGGAATGAACAGCTACTGGATCCTCTGGCTCCAGCCCACAGACCACCAGGGAAGATCCTCCTGCCTCTAGGCCTGAAAGTCTACTGTTATGGTTGATACATTGTGTCAACTTGGGGAGTCTAGAGGTTTGGCTGAGTGATTCAGCAGGAAGCCGGGGTGCTTACTTTGTATATATTCTGAGCCTGTGGAAGAGGAGGGCATGGAGATTGTGTGAGAGGTACACGCCCAAGAGGAGGAAAGAGGCTCCTTCCCTGCCGTTCCTCCTTTTGCTCTGGTTGTTTTTGCTGTGCTCTGCTGCCATGAACAGTTTGCTCTCTGCCATGTGCCACTCTGCCTCTGAAGCAACCAGGTATGGACTGAAACTTCCACAAACTGTAAGCTACATAAACCTTTCCTTCCTTCATTTTGGGTGTTGGGTATTTTGTCTCAGCAATGAAAGAAAAGTAACCAAGACATCTACCAAATAAAATCCCCTTGCATAACTACATATATTTATATATTTTATTGACTCTGTTCTTCAGGAGAACCCTAACCAATACACTTAAGATCCAGCAACCCCACTCCTGGTTATATATCCAAAGGGAATGAAGTCATCTGAATCGCTGTGAGCCACAGACATCTGAGATGAATGCAGTCAGGCACTGGTATTCAGAGGACAAGGGGAGGCAGCAGGGCTGCTCTGGGCAGACAGACAGGTGGACAGTAGCGTGTAGGTGACTGCATAATTGAGATCCTCTCCTTCCTAGAAGAAAGGGCTGGCGGAACGCTTTGCTAGTAGGAACGGAAGTCCCAGAACAGTAAGAGGAGACAAGAGCCAACTGAAGCCATGCTTGGCCTGGGGAAGGTTCAGCAGAGAAGCAGGGATGCATCTGCCATCCCCTTCTCATTACCTGGCTGAGAACGACTCCTCACCCTTAAGAATAGCCCGCTGTGGATTTTGCATAACGGGAAGTGCCTGTGGTGGCACTGTCCTGAAACTCCCATTCAATTCTTTTTCTCACATCCCCAGGAAATGTGCCACCTACTACAGCAGGCAATGCCTCAGAGGTGTTGGTGCAGGTGAGGGTTAGTGGGGTGCTGACTGCTAAGGTTTATTAAAAGAGAAGAAACCCACCTGATCTCTGGAAAGTATCCAGGTCAGTGAGCATGGAACTCAACTGAAGAAAGCCGGGAGAGGGGCTGGACTGCAAATACAGACAATGAACACACACACATACACACACACACACACACACACACACACACACACACACACGTGCCTACCCAGACAAATGCATGCCCAACCAGACATACACACAAACACTTCCACAGACTGGGTACACATACATGGACAGAGCTGTAGAAAGCTGAATATTCAAGAAAAGGAGAGTGAAATGTGGAGAAATTGTATTATTTCCAAGATAGAGTGTTATTCAACCAAAGAACGTTAGAAACAAAAAGTGCTTTTGTATTGAAATTAAACAGGATTTCCAAACCAATGCACCTCACACATAACTAGAACTTAGAGTTTATTTATGGACACAGGAAGTCATGGTTGAAAGAAATGGAAAAAAAAAAAGAGAGGAAGAAAAGAAATAAGAGGTTTATTTTCTAAAAGAAACATTATTCATTTTTGTGGCACTGAGGATTTCAACCAGGGTCATCATACAGGCTAATGTATCCTTAGCCCTCCTTTTAAATTATTATTCTTTTTTAATTTTGAGAAGAAGTCTCACTAAGTCACTAAATTGCCCGTGCTGGGTTTAAATTTGCCATACTCCTGCCTCAGCCTCCCAGAGTGCTAAGGTTACAGACCTATACCACTATGCCCATCACTAAGTCCTTTTATAGGAATAGTTCAAAGAGAAAATAGTGACTAGGTTCCAGACATCTTAGAGCTAATACCTTCTCCAGATCCTGCCCTGTTCTAAGATGTTTCTTTGAATAAGGGTGAACATTTGTTTGAACTAGTAGACTTAAGATCTTCTCTTTTTCAGTGACCAACTGCCTTGTAATGGATTTACAGTGGGTTTGTACAGCAAGGAAAGCTGGACACAGGAGTAAAGTTGGGTCAGAACTCTGAGACAAGAATGGCTGCCTATGAGTTCTGATTCTATTATTTTCTAATGTTTCTCTTTTGTTCTTCTTTGCCACTTGTTTATTCTTTAACATTTCACTGTCTCCCAGTTGTGCTAAGAAAAGCAAGAGAAAGTTATCTGTGTTCCCAGAAACATATACAGATGCCAAAAAATGAAACAGAATACAACTCCCTCATGGTAGAAGTGGCAGAATTTCTGAACCCCCAAAGGTAGACATACCTCAGGCATAGACAAAGCTGGTCACTTACTTGCTTTCTTGAGAGGTTTCTTCTAGTACTAAAGGCTGGGACATTCTGGATTTCCTTTAATTAAGGGAGGCAGTACTTTATCAGGAGCCTACAAAATAAAAGGGTGTTTTCAAGGAGCATAAGAAAATACAAGGCAAGATAAAATGAGTCCTAAAGAGTTAGCACCATTTCTATCCAAATCCATCATCACTGACTCCAAAGATGCAGGTAGAAGATGGAAAACTTGCTCCACCCAATAGCCACAAGGCAATGGAGACAACTAGGATAGATGGCCACATAGTGCAGGCCCATGTGCTTAGATCTGATGAGAAATGAATGGAGAATTATTTTCCAGGAACTGACAAGCTGAGTCCAAGCCATAATTTTCCTGGGCCCCAGAAGCTACTATTTCCACAGCAACCACAGCTTGATGAGAATGCTGTCTTCAAGTGAACTATTCAAGGCAAATATGGAGTCTAGGCTCTGGATCTAGATGGCCAGGACAAGTGGTGAATGAGTCACAAACTTCACTGTAGGGTAGGGAGGTTGAGGAAATTGGTTCATGGTTAGAGGTGGTTGCAAGCACCCAACTGGAACCCCACCTTTGTGATACCTGAATGAACACCAGCTCCTGTCCTCATGCAAACTGGAGCTTCATCCTTTCAGTCTTCACTGGATGATGCCAGAGATGAGGAGGAGGATGAGGAGAAGGAAGAGAAGATGAGCAGGATGGTGTCAAAGTACTGATGGTGACAATGATGATGACAACGTGTGACAATGAGGGTGATAATTATGGCATTAATGACGACAATGACCATGATGTCCAGGACACTTTTGCTGAAATCAGCGGCAATCATAACAGCAATGAACATGATGACTCAGCACTTTGCATGTGTTTCCTGAATCTGCCTACCCAAAGCCCAGTGAAGCAGTACTACTTTTGGTCCACTTCACTGATGAGAAAACAGAAATCCTGAGATGTTAATCCACTTCCCAAGAAGTGCACAGCTGTGGGCGGGCTGACACAGCCCCCTGCAGCACCAAACTTATTTCTGTTGGGGGCAATCCCTGAAAAGACCAGGCTCAGCTACAGACTGTTTCACTTCCACCCAGCCTGGACCCTACTGAATACCATCACCTCCTTCCATGCCTCAACACCAACATTTGTACAATGGCAGAGCAACAGTAGCCTTCCTAGAGTTTCTGGGTGTGCAAGAGAGAGAGCAAAGAGTCACTATATGTAAAGCACTATTTTTCAAATTTTACTCTTTTTGTTTTCATTTATTTATTTTTGAGACAAGGTCTCACTGTGCAGTTCAGGGTGGCCTTGAACTTGGTTGTATAGATCAGGCTGGCCTCGAACTCACAGCAAGCCTCCTGCCTCAGCCTCCTGAGTGCTGGGATTAGAGGCATGCACCACCACATGCGGCTTCTTTTCAAATTTTCATGTGGATACAACTTACCTGGGGACCTTGTTTAAAAGCAACTTCTAATGTGGTTGTCGGGGAAGCTGCCAACTTGCATTTCCAGAAAGCTCTCCATTGCTGCTGTGGCTGCAGACCTACGGGCCATGGTCTGGTTAGCACAACCCTTGATCCCTTGGGATGGTGCTTGATGAGCGATACAGAGGTGCTGGCTGTTATCACCATTACTGGTCAAGCTTTCCCCGAACATATCTCACACAAGGTTGCATGAGTTTTCCGAAGGGTGTATCCATGCGGCCACCTCAGCCGCTGGGAAATGCCACCACCAGATGCCCCGACTTGCCCACCCCCCCCTTCTCCACCCTTCTCCCCACCACTCTGCCCACTGTGATTGATGCTGACCTAGCACTGAAGTTCCTGATGGCGCAAGGGAGGAGAGGATGGACCCGCCATCCTCGCGCCTGTCCTCCGCCCCTGTGCGGGGCCTGCCTCACTTGCTCTCACTTGGCCAAGAGTTCCCATCAGCCTTGTGCATCTGGGCCCCACTAGGTGTGATAACCTCCAAGGTGGAAATTCAGACAAAGCTTCTTTCAAATTGCTTGAGACCCAAGTCAATCATTTTGCTATACATTATATTTTAATTTCCCAGAGATATTTTACCTTGTTTTTAGCAAGTAAGGGTAAATATAGAAGAAGCACAATGTTAGGGCAAACATGAGTGGGCTTTTCTAATTCACTCTGTGTTGCTGTAACAGAATATCTGTGACTGGGTAATTCATTCCGACAAGAAGTTATTTCTCACAGTTGTGGAGGTTGTAAATTCTATGTTTGATGGGTGACAGTGTTTTTGCTATAGCAGAACATGGCATGAGGCATCCCACGGAGCTAGCAAGAACCCTGACTGTCTCAGCCTAGCCCCAGACAACTGCGAAATCCTTTCTCAGCTCAAGGTCCCCCTGGGTGACAGGTCAAGGCTGTCTTGCATCTTCAGCATCACATTTGGACTTCTCTTTCTTCCACTCCTGCTTCTTCTTGCTCCTCTATGGATGCTGTCCCCAAGGGCACACTGTTGGTCTCACCCTAGATGCTAATTACCACTACCAGCATAGCTTCAAACAACAATCTCAGAAATCTGGGAGGCTGCCACAGGAGGATCTCAAATTCAAGCCAAGTCTGTGCAATTTAGCAAGATCTTATCTCAAAATAAAAAATAAAAAGGGCTGGGGATGTAGCTCAGTGGGACAGACTTGGGTTCAATCTCCAGTACTGACAAAAAGAGAAACAAAACAAGAGAGAAATGTACTTTCTTACAGTTCTAGCGGTCAGGAGTTTCCGTGGGAGCAGCCCCTTGGCAAGGCTTCACTCCTTCTGAGAGGCTGACAGATAAATTGGTATTTTGGCCTTTCTAGCTTCTTAAGGTGAGCAAACTCAGCAACACAGCATCTTTAAATCTCTCTCTAAATCCCTGCATTTGTTGTCAAATCTTCTGACTTCAGACCCTTTCTATAGTAAGAACTCTTGTGATTATCTTACACATACTCATAATCCCAGATAATCTCTCCATACCAGGATCTTCAGCTTGCTCCCATCTACAAAGTCCGTTTTCCCCATGTAAAGTAGCAATCATGGGTTACAGAGGTTAGGAGGGTATCTTCGAGGGGCTATTATTCAACCTCCCATAGGAACCCTTTGTAATCATGGCACACAGCAAGCTCCAGCTCAGACTTTTCTGGAGAGCTCAGCCGCAACCGCGCTACTTAGAAAGTCTGCCTCCCCCGCCTTGCTTACTTCTGGACTGCTCACACTGGTATGTGAGAGAAGAGAGCAGCCATGCACAGCACCCAAAGTCTGCCCCATTTCAAATAACACATCTTCAGTCCCAATAGCACTGTGCACATCTGGCTTTGGGTAATCCCAGTCTGTCTACATCATAAAAAATTAACCATAGCTTTCCCCAGAGAGAGGTCTGGCCTTTGCCCGTGGCCCCTAGAGTGTCCTCTCTCAGCCCTAGCAATGACTTGCCCCATGAGAATGTTTTTGGTAACCTGGAAACCATACCCAACACGGGATATTCCCATAATGTGATGTATTTATTGGGCAGAGGTATGGTTGTAATGACATGGAAACAGCTCATATCCCAGAGGGACTTAAGGCTGAGCTCAATAGTCTGGGTAGTCGGCCATGTTTACATGATGAAACTCCAATACAGACTCTGACCACAGGCTCAAGTGGGCTTCCCTCATGGGCTGCACTCCTTGGGTGGTGTCACACATTGCTGCGAGGAGAGGACCGTATTGCAGGAGGTGACATACGGAATGTGCCAGATCGAGTGGGAACTCTCCTGAGCCTCTGCCCCACCCCACCATCCCTTGACTGATGTTAACTGTATGCTTTTGTTCTAATACGCTGTTCACCATGCGTCTAATAGCCTTTCCCACATTTGCCAGTTCTTCCAGCAAATTGTCAAACCTGAAGGTGTTCTTGGGGACCCCGAACTTGGAGATGGTGGTTTTGGAGACCCCAAGCACCTTCCGCACTGTAATCAGGAAATTCCCCAGAAACCTTTTGCTTGCAAGAACTGTACACCTCCTTAAATCTCTCCACTTGAATTGCTTGATCAGCTCTGCTCCGTGTCTGCCTGGCTGCCGTCTTAGGCTCTTACAAAGCGTAGCCCAGGGGTGGGGAAACTGAGTCACTTTCTCATCTTCTCAGAACCTTGGAGGATGGAGAAATGTTTTGGTTCAAAATTTAGACAAAAGGTATATTAGAGGTTAGAGACAGAGTGGGTCAACCTACTTTTACTGCACTGTTTGCATCAGTTCAAAATGCAGAGATGAAAGACAGCGTCCCAGACACTTTGCACATGAAAGGCACAGAACCAGGCAAGTGGTCCACTGCCCCCCCAAAGCTGCTGAAAATATTTAATATGTTGGGGTCCTGTGTGGGTTACTAACACCACAGAAAAGCAAAATCCAGAATGAAAGGAGATGACTGTTGATCTTTGATAACTTTAGTGTAAATTTAATTTGTTTACCTTCATATTTGAACTTCAGCTGTGCCAAATCAGATTAATTCTAATTCTCGCTTATGACAACAAATCCTTGCTCTTGGCATGCTATTGTATTTACTTGCTTTTGGTTTGTCTGCTTCTATATAATTTATTGTAACGTCATAATAAGCACCTATGGACCTTCACAATTGCTTGTATTTTACATTTGTTCTCTATTTCAAAATATCTACAGATGTTTGTGCTTTCCTTTTTCTTAGAAGAGAGTGGTGCATATCTGTAGTCCCAACTATTTGAGAGGCTGAGGCAGGAAGATCACTTGAGCCCAAGCCCAGGGGTTAGAAGTGAACCGGGGCAACCCAGCAAGGCTTCATCACAATAAACAATGAGAACAAGCAAAAAAAATCTGATTTTCGAAAGTGTGATTAATGAGCTGTTACTTAGAAAAAAATTTTTAAGTTTCAAAATAAAGGCTAGTGTAAGGGTAGAAATATTACCTGCAACCCACTCCCCCATTCCTATCCCACTTCATCAATATATGTTGCTATTCTCTTTGGGATGTTTACATTTAAATATTTTCTATGGCTTTAGGTTATAACATATGGAAAGCTTTACATTCTGTTTTTTTAAACTTGTCAATGTATGTTAAATACTTCATTTAGTGATTTCTCTTCACAGCATGTATTTAATTAATTTTTTATGACTTTTGATGTTGAACATATTTGGATGGCACCATAAATGATTTAGCAATTGACATATTGTATATTTAGGCTATGTGTATTTTAGGGAGGCTGTGGGAATATTATAAACAATATTACCAAACTTTTTTGTAAGACCGGGAATGGAACCCCAGGCCTTTACTCTGAACTACATCCTGGGTCCTTTTATTTTTTTCAGACAGGGTTATAAGTTATTAAATTGGTCAGGCTGGTCTCAAGCCTGCGGTTCTACCTCAGCCTTCCAGAGTGCTGGGAATACAGGCATGTGCCACAATGCCCAGCTCAACATTTTGTACATAATTATTATTTCATGTTTTAGTTTATTTTTCTGTACATAGCTCCAACTCTTAACGCAGTGATGTCTATGTTAAAGGATATTAGCTTTCTAAAGTCATTAATACATATAGTCAAATCATTTCTTATGAAGATTATATGACCTTGGCTAAAGAGCCCCTGCCTTCGTTTTTCACTTCACTGGGTCCCCTCTAGGGTCAAGGATCAAGGGTCAGGGGAATAAAACCACTGGGACACTGTGTCTGCCTCTGGGGTTTCAGAATCTCTTCTTTTGGCCTATTTCTCATGGACTGGTCTCAAGTGCATAGCAGTGTGTGGGCATATGTGTGGGGTAGGTGCACACTTTGAAAGGTCTTGGGTGTTAGTTGGGATATCTGCAACCCCTGTGCACAAAGCCCTTCTTAGTGCAAATGGGGCTAGGTACAGGAGGAAGAAGAGGGCAGTCAGGGGCCAGGAATTGCTTTCCCCCTTTCCACCAAGTCAATCAGAGAGCTCCTGGACATCCAAGCCACTAGGAAAGTAGTTGTCAAAGTTGGAAGATGAAAAAATGCTCTGTTTAACAGCTTTTTTTTATAGCTGCCATACATTTATGATGTGTAGGTCTGCAGTTGTATTCTTGGTTTAGTTTCTGTGGTTATTAGAGGAGGAACCAGTGCCCAGATCCATTCCTGCCAGTAAGGTGCAGCATGCCTGCTCACTGACAAATTCAGCTCACTGTAAATTCTACGAATCAAGCCTCCGTGAAGTTGGTGGGAGACATACAGTATCTCATGCTTGTGTTAACAGACACTTTAAAAATACTTGGCTGCTCATAATTTTTTATTTTCTTAATGGTTATCTTCTTGGTTTATCTACTGCACCTCAGAGTTTTTCTTGTAAGTGTGTAAAGGCATCATCTATATATGGAGGACAGTAATGTCTCCATGTGCAACACCAAACTCAAAGCTAGGTAATTGGTATTAGTCAGTCCTGACTTGTGGAAAACATAGCCCGTATCTAGCAGTCTAGCAGGACAGAAGATGAGGCCTGTGGTGAGGAGCACTGTGAAAACTGAGGAAATAATAAGGAGCTCCAAGTACAGACATTAAATGGGTCACTAAAGTATTGAAGGCCCCGTAAAACCCAAATCAGAAAAGAGGAGAAGACCAAAACATACCACACTGTAGACACAATCATTTTGGCTTGGTTTGTCATTTATAAATTCTAAGGCTGATAAGGACAAAAAGTCACATAGTCATCTTCCTATAGGTTGAGTAACCCTTATCTAAAATGCTTGGGACCAGAAGTGTTTTGGATTTGAGATTTTTCAGATTTTAAAATATTCACATATACATCATGAGATATACTGGGATGGCACCCAAGACTAAACATAGACTTTATGTTTCATATGCATCCTTTATAAGTAGCATGAAAATAATTTTATATTTTTATTTTATAAACCATTTTATACATGAGACAATTTCATGTTGTGGAACTTTCTGCCATGTCATTATGGCATTCAATAAGTTTCAGGTTTTGGAGGCTTTCAGATTTTACATTTTTTGGATTAGGATCGTCCAATCTATATTGGATAGATACTCGTGTTCAATGACTGCGTGAAGAAAATTCTTGAGCAAAACCCAGGGTCTAACTGACTTGCATATCCCCCAAGGCAGAGTCCCCTGAAATCATCTCCCACCAACAAGAAGTTGACCCAGTTGAACTCGAATACTCAAACCACTATCTCAGGGACCTTTATGCCATTAACTTCTTCAAACACCCAGGCAAGAATCCCTTCATTGCTTTCAGACAGTTGGCCAGTAAATGCTTTAATTACCAGTTGAAAGGAATAAAATAAAATCATCTGGTGGAATGGTTTTAATTAGAATTTACTGAGTTGAGCAAGCAATTAGTGCATCTGAGAATGGAGACTGTACACACATATTTGTCTCCATTGAGCGCCGCTGATTTAAATGAACATTTGACTCAGATTCCTCAAGTTAAACAAAGGCCATCGTAATGATGATAATAATAATGTAGCCTAGGCTAATAGAAAATTGTAAAAGCAATTGCTCTGTGTCCTTCCAGCTCCTGATGGTTAGACTCCCTGGCAGTGTCACCAGGTAGTTTCAGGATAAGCAATGGAATTCTTAAGATTACCAACATTCTGTAATTAATTTTAAATTGAACAGTAGAAAGCATAGAAGACAGTAAAGAAAGAGTAAAGGAAATATTAAGTGTGAGCAGACACTGTATACCAGACACTACCCAAGGGATCTGTGGATGCCATTTGCCTTCCAGTGTGTCTCAGCCTGTGTGGATGGCGTTATTACAGATGCAAGGTACGAAGATTGAAGATCAGAGAGATGAAGTCATTGTCAAGCTTTAGTGGCCAGAAAGTGCAGAGCCATGGCTGGTTTGACTCCAAAACTCTTGGTTTTTCTCAAAGAATTTACAGTCTCCTTCAACAGAAGGGAGTTATTTGAACTCCACAATAAAGGAAATTGAATTTGTTCTCAGAACTGCCTGATTTCTACATCTCTGGGGCAGTCTTGCTCTCCAGTTGGGAGATGGGAACTAGAGGAGAGGAGAGTGATGCTAGCTCTTTCCCCGGTCAAATAGATGTCACAGTCCTGGTTCTCAGGCTTGGATGCTCAAACAGGTGTTGGACTCCTGATTCTCTGTCTTGGATGTACAATGAAGTAACTCGGGAGCGTCATAAAAAAGGATTCCAAGTTCCCACCCCTGGGATTCTGTTTGCACTGGGGAGGGATACAGCTTGGGTATGGGCATTTTTCAAGTTCTTAAGTGATTCTAACATGTAGCCAATGGAGGTCCACTGAGCTCCATGCACAGAGGCATTGAGAGAAGGTGCTGGAAGCCTTGCCTAAGGGTGAAAATACTGCTCTCCTGAGCTCTGCAAGGTTATACCTGTCATATCCTCCCCAGCTCTAGTCTAGCCTGGCCCTGCCAGAGTGTCACCAAGCGGAAAAGTGGAAGAATCTAGGTGGGGATCACAACTCAGTTGGCTACTGGTATTATGATTTGGGCCAGGCAAGGTAATCTCAGTCATAGTTACCACAAAATGAAAATAGAAAATGGAGAACTACCTACCTGGATAAGCTAGGGTGAAGATGAAAGAAACATTCCATTCCTTACCATGCCTCACAAGTCACTTCTAGTAACTGATAATTACTTGTTTAACTGTGTGATTCTTGAAGGCTAGGATCATGTAAGGCTTGTTCAACATATATAGAGAACATTTAAAGATATGCATTACAGTAAAAGGCGCATTGCTAGGAATCCTTCCACCAAATATACCCCCTTGCTTCAAATCCACTTGTCCCATTAATCTTGCCACCTCCTGGAGCAGTTCTGGAAGTCCACCTTCCTGAGCGTCTTGTAGAAATATAAGCACAGTGTGGTGACTTCTGCTGCCCGGTGCCACGCAATGGAAGAGCAGACTCATAGAAACGTGGCGCTGTGTCCTCATCCACCTACTACACTGGGTCTGGCACAATGTGACTTCCGGCTCTTTCTCAAAGTCAAAATGAGCATAACAGGGAAATGTTTCGAATAGATTCAGGACATCAAAGGCATCCATGAGAGCATGACTAAAGATGCTAAAGAGGATTTCTAGCACTACTTCACAAAGTGGCAAGAATGATAGGATGAGTTTGTTCAAAGCAGGGCAGCGTATTTTGAGGGAGATTAACAACAGTACGTCTCTTACTGGAGTGCTTTTGAAATATGTAAATACTCATGGTATTTTTGATCACATCTCCTACTCATTTGAACCTCCCCATCTGTGTGGCACCTACAAATAGTACAAGCTCAGTTAGGATATAAGTGATACCACTGTGCCTGAATGTTGGTATACCACAGCCACCGCATGAACAGGATTTAAGCTTTGTGCTTCTTAACAGTGGTACACATCGTTATCACTTGTCAGCAACTTGGTCCAGCCTTCCCTTGTTAATAGAATCTGTGAAAAACTAAAGCAACTTGATTTGGAATGCGTTGGATTCTATCGTATCCCTTCTAAAGAGTCTCAAGGAATATTAGCATGGTCAACCCTTTAAAAGCTTTTCTGCAGTAATAAAATTTATTTGGTTAGCCTCGTGCACACCATACATTTCAAAGTATGATAGTATATATTATTTCAAAATATATTTGATAGAAGAAGTTTGTGTATTAGAATTAGTGTTCTCCAGAGAGGCAGAACTAATAGAAAGGATAGGTAGATAGATAGATAGATAGATAGATAGACAGACAGATAGATAAAAAGGAGATTTATTATGGAGGTTGGCTCATCTATGGGAAGTGTCACGATATACAGTTAGCAACCTGGTGAAAGAGGGAAGTCAGTAATGTGGCTCAGTACCAGTGCAAGCCCTCAGTATCAGGGGGACTGATGGGGTAACTCAGCCTGAGAACTCGGGGAGCCATATGTGCACACCCTGGAGTCCAAAAGTCAGAAAACTCAAGCTTGTGTTGTCCAAGATCAGGAAAATAACCATGTCCCAGTTGCAGAAGAGAGAGAGTAAACTCACCTTGGCTCCACCCTTTTTTCTGTCCGAGCCCTCAGCCAAACACTTGGTGCCCACTCAATTTGAGTGAGGGCAGATGACTGCTTAAAATGTCAGTCCCTTCTGTAAACACCCCTACAGCTCTACCCAGAAATAATGCTTTACCAGCTATCTGCACATCCTTTGCTCAAGTGGACACCTGAATTTAACCTATCAAAGTGTGTAATGGAACATTCTATGGGACACAATCTGGGGGGGGGCTCATCATCATCTAAATTATGGGAAAGAGGCCAGTAAAACATCCACTTGGGCAAGACCTTGCATGAGAAAGAAGAATCAACTTTCATGTCTGTCTTGGTTACTTTTTTCTCATTGCTGAGACAAAATACCCAACACCCAAATTGAAGTAAGGAAAGGTTTATTTAGCTTACAGTTTGTGGAGGTTTCAGTCCTTACTTGGCTGGTTCTGAGGCAGAATGGCACATGGCAGACGGCAAACTGTTTCCGGCAGCAGAGCACAGCAAAAACCGCAAGCAAAAAGGGGGAATGGCTGCAAGCAGCCTCGTTTTCTCCCCTACATTGTAAACAGTCTACCCCGCCCAGGGGGCGTGTACCTCTCACACAAT